>JAIXHY010000047.1:0-27616 GCA_020449905.1 Globodera pallida
TAGCAAAATGCCGATTTATTAAATCTGATATATATATGTATTTCTTTCTTTCTTCTAATTGGATTATATTTTTGGCCGCTCCTCGCTTGAATATAATGTTTTTTGTAATTTTTTGTTTATGCGTATCAAATCATTCCATCAGAAATATTTAAGACTTATCCAAACTTAAATATTAATTCCAAATCAATCGTCCAAATATTTTCAACTTATTATGCAGTTGAAGCTGTGCAAATATTTATTTTATAAGTAATTAATTTTATTTTGGAATTGGGGTCATAATAGTTTATTTGTTTTTTATATTTTTGAACTCTACTTTTAGGCTTGAAATGATAAAGCAGTGAAGCGTTCAGTCGATACTGCACAAACGGGCAATTTGTCGATCATTCTTTTGTTAATTGCATAGTTGAAAAAACTTACATCACGATAACAATAAATAAAATAAACAAAAAAAGAAAGAACAAAAACAAAAAATGAAGTACGCCATAAAGTGACAAATTAAAGCTTAAAATAACAATCCGTTCAGGGAAATGTTTAAAAAAGCCGAAAACAAAAACAAAATTATCAGTAGTAGGTATTGTACTTTTTCTTGTCAGAGAGACCGCATATTTAAAATTTATTTTAATTTTATACTAGAAAATTTATAGTCTTGGTAGTAACTTAAAATATTCATTGCCAAATTTATACAAGTTATTTATAATTTCTCAGGTGGATCCGCGCGCCAAAGATTTTATTTTATAAGCGTACGCTACAAGAGCAGACCGTTGTTCAGCCACTTGTGTCCCATACATCAAAGTGATTTGATGCTTTGTGATTAAAAGCAATTTATAATTTTTTTAATAGTTTCCATAACCGTTCGACAATATCTTGGATAATTAAGAATTGCAAATTTAAAATCAAAAAATAAGACGAAGCCTCTCCATTGCTTATTGCATTTATTTTATTTCATTATGTTCTTAAATACCTTAATTTTTACAGTTATTTCTTTAAATTCTTATTTTATATTATTTTTTCAGCGGCGCGAAATAGTTTAAATAATTATAGCATTAATTTGATATGAGTAGATAATTAATCATTATTACAACTCGTTGATTTGCCTATTTGGCTCATTTTTATTTATTAAAATGTTTTTATTAATGTCAGAGGCGCTATCGATAATTTGTGTTAACCTCAGCAGAAGTTTATTTTTATCACCATCTTTTTATAATAAGTTAAATATTATATTGATAGAAGATATAAAGAATTGTTTTTATATTAGCATGTTAATAAATACTTTTTAAACTTTAATAAAATAAAATATATTAAATAGCATCTGCCTATTTAAAAATAATTAGTATAAAAGAAACCGTCTTTTCAAGTAAATTAAAAATTAAGAAAAGCCAATTCTTAAGGATTCAATATATTAAAAAAAAATTTGAATTTTAAGTTAATATTAATCAGAATTGGATAAAGAGATACGCTTTTAAGTAAAAATTAATCAGCATTGGATAAGAGATACGCTTGAAGGCGTTTTTGAAGAGATACGCTTGAAGGCGTTTTTGGTCCATCGACTGTTTTTTCCAATTAATTGGTTAAACATTTATACGCTGATATCGTAAAATAACAAATTGCACGAGATTGTTTTAATTTAAATGGGAAAATATGTTTTGACAATCCATTATTGGCATAAAGAACTTTATCATCGTTTCATTAATGGAGGCAAAGTGTTGAATAAATGGTTGCTCCTTTTTATCGGTGCATCTTCTTTTTAACTTGTTTTGAATTCCATTTTCGTAACTTTTAATTTATAAACTATCTAACGTAAAACCAGAGCAGATGCTTTTAGTTTTGACATTTTGTTCAATAAATAGTCATTGAAAACTATTTTAACATTTTAAAATTTGAGTTGTTATAATAGACAATTGTTTTTATTTAAACCAATGCATTTATATTATGTATTGACCCAGATTTTAAATGTCATTTTTAAAAATTAGTTTAAAGTTCTTATAATTATGTTATTAATATTGTCGCTTTTTCAATACAATAAATGTAGAATTTCTTATTTTATTCCAAAAAAGATTTGATAGATTTATTTACCTATAAAACTAAAAATAGTTAGTTAATTTTAAAAAATTTTTGTGATTGGGTAATTAAACTTTTTGAATTGAAAATATTTTTGAATTTTCGTATTTTTTAAGTTTTAATTTTTTCAGTTGTTTATTTATTTAGCAAAAACTCAAGAATAATTTGGTACTCTTCGCAATAGAATTAAAATGTTTTTATTGATATTGTTAAAAAATGAATTTGAGGTTAATGAGTATTATTACAAAATTTATTCCATTTGATTATTTAATTTTAATATATAAATAAATAAGAAATTCAAAAATTTTGAAGTTCATTTTTAATTATATGGAATTATTTACAATAATTAATAACGTACTTTTGTTTATTCAATGCAGGGATTTAATATTGTGATAACATTTTATTTTACTGGTTGTTAATTTAAATTATTATTTATCAATTTTCCCATATTTTTAAAGCACTTTTTTTTTAAGATTTCAAATATTCCAGAAGTAATGCTTTAAAATTTTATTTTATAAATTTTAATAGAAAAATGCATCTTAATTATAAAACATGTAATACCGGGGGGTGTGTTATTTAGTAGACTTTACATTTAATAACAAAATTATTATTGATTTCAACTTGTATCAATTTAATTAATCACAAATCCAGGAAGCCTGCTAAACAAATAAGCTGGCGAAGTAGACCCGCTCGCGTGCTTTTCCAGGTAGACTAGCTATATGTCCCAGTCCCAAGGCAGATGTCATTAATTTAAATATTAAACGAAAAACTCAAGTTCTGATGATTTAAATGAAAGATATATTTAAAAGCAATAAATAATTGGCAAAAAAAGCAAATAAAATTTATATACTAATGTAAGCATAATAAAATAATAATTTCTGGCGCGACTTGGTTTTTTAATTGTAATTTTATTTAGTGTTACTTCTTTAATTTTCTTAAAAATTTACAAACTTGCTATTTTTTAATTATTCAGATAATCCAATAGGCTTTAAATGAAACCATGGATTGATTAAATTTATTATGGAAAAATTTGTATTCTCTTAATAAACCTTTGTTTTAAAAAGTTACAAAAAATTAAAATTACAAGCAAAACTATATAAAACCAATCATACCTAAAAAACTACTAGTAATTGTATACATCTTAATTTAATTGTAATGATGATGAATGCGAGAATCAAAATATTTATGCTGAATGTTCTTTGAAAAAATTGTGGTAGTAATTATATAGATGAATTATGAACAAAGTTTTTACATACACTAAACTCTGAATCCGCAGGCACCAAAACTATCAAATCAATGTAAAAAATAAGCAATAAGATATACAATTCAAAATAATATTCATAAAAAGTCGATTTATAATCAATTTGCTGCCAGATTTAACAATTAAAAATCATTCCAAAAGTTTAATGACATGATCGCCAAAAATACCCCGTCTGGTTCTAATTTTCTTTTTGGTTTTCTTTGTATTTTTTTCAAAAAGCTCAATTAATTATTAAGTTTTGTGTTTTGTTGTAGATTATTATAGTTTTAATCAAATTAATTTTGAAAGTTCTATTTAGAAACGCAAAGCGTACTGTGTAACGGATATTAAGGTTTCGCCAAATATAATTATTATTTAAAAAATATGATTAAACTTGCCGTGTATAAGTATTTTTAGGCTATAAAAAATCAAGCCTTATTTTAAAATTTGATGTTCCGTTTGTGTTTTTCCCCATCCAAATTATCTTTCTCATGCAAACAGGAGCATTTTACATCCCCTCGACCGCTCGCATTCTCTTAATTTTATATGCTCAGCTTATACAATATTATTACTAAAATTTACAATTTCGTAAGTTTTGATTTAAAAAAAATTTAAATTAATTCTTTTTAGTACTGAATCGATGCAGATTTTTTCAATAAAATGTTTTTAGAAATTTATTGTTTATTATTTTTAATAATTAGTTTTTTGGTGTTTCGTGGTCACCCAATCTACCGTCTCGTTTCAGGATCTGCTTCCATATAATTGATTATTTTGTAATTTTGTCATTTGTGTCGTTGACTCGGAATATTTTAAAATTATTTTGTTTTGGTAATGTTCTTTTAATTATTTATACCTTTTTTCAATACAAGCGCATAAGATTTTAATATTTCTAAACGTGAAAAAAAAGTTTAAGAAACTTAAATATAAATTAAAATTACTGAATTTTAGACTTTATGAACTCAATGAATATAATAATTTATCATTTATAGTACTTTTTATTTGGCTTCACAAATATCAACTACATATTATTAACTTCTATAAAGGCGCAATTTAAATTTATTAAAGTTGGAAATTCTTATACATACAGCATGACTTGTTCTTTTTAAAATACGCGTGCCCAAGCTCGTGACAAGCTATTCTGGCGGTGTTATATTGTCCGTTGCATTTCTTAAAATAATGTTTCTTCATATTGTGTTCGCTTCCTGGATATGTTGTGTTCGTTATTTTTTAATTCACAAAAAGTATGTTTAAAGATTTTTTATACTTGATCAAGTAATATGATCTATTTTGTTGTATAGGCTCAATAGTTTATTTATTTCATAATAGTCGATAAATGTTCAGAACATTGAATTTGTTAAGATTTAAAGTAATAAACAATTTATACATTTATAAATTTTATTCAGGCTAAATGTTTATCATTTGTTTAATTAGATTAAATTTTGGTAACTTCATTTAGGTATTTACATGTTCTATTAATAATGCTGAACTATTTGCTTTTTTTTTGTTAAGATATATATTTGTTAGAACATCGGTATTAATTTAATTTCGTGGTGCTTTGGGCCTCCAGTGCTATTGTCTGGCTAATTTGGGTAAAACAGGTGCTTCTCGTCAAAACTTTGTGTCTCAAAAGTAGTTTGTGTGCTTGATTCCCTTTAAGTCTCCCTGGTTGGGCATGGTGCTCGTATAATGAATACATTATATTTTAAATAGAATATCAATTTAATTCGAGTTTGGATTACATAGCATAAGTAATTTCTTATTGTTTTTCTTTTTTATAAACGGATAAACATTACGGACTACACCCATTTCAAGGGTCCTCGTCAGAATTGGTATTTATTATAAATAATTATTCGGCTTATAAATTTAATATTAAATTTACTTAATAATTCAATAATTAATAAAAAAAACATGACTAGTTGTTATCCCAACAACGCTTTTGCTTTTCCCAGTGATTAAATAAAATTAAGTTATTTATTTATTTACACAACATCACTGTATTTGCTCAAGCTTTGATTTTATCAACTGTCGTTATATTAAAAATTACTATTTTTTGCGTTGTATTCCTTTTTTAATTCATTTTTTATTGAATTATTAAAATTAAAATGGCATTGCTTTGGGACTAGGCCATTCGTCAAAGTAAACGCGTTAACTTGCTAGTCACAAGCAATTTGAAAAATGTCCATTATGGGCAATACCAATTAGTTTATGATTCTGGTTATATTTTTTTAGATACACGTTTATAGATTTTAGTAAATTGAATGTTGCTATGCCTGACCAAGACAACTTTTAAAATAAAAAAATAATATCTTTCACACAAAAATGTATTTTGTAATAAAGCTGATCAGTTCAATATCTTTATATATCAATATTAATTTTAAAAAGTTTAAACTTTAAAATGAAATAATACTATACAAATTATGTATTTTTTAACCTTTTATAATAAATTTGAAATTATTTTTCCTATTTTTGAGCAGAAATATTAGTAGTAATTTATGTTTATTCACGGAACTCCACAAAAAAATTTTTTTCATGGTCACCTTACCAGCAGTTTAAGTGCGTGGATGAATTCGTTTGTTTTTTTAATGTCATTTATATGTTTTAAAGCAAAGGCTTAGAGTTGCTTTTTTTTATTTTCATGCCTCTAAAAATAATTAGCAAGAAACTGCAATAATAAAAATTATTATGATTTATCTATTTAACCAGTTTTTGTATCAATCGTTGATTTTTCCACATTCTTACGCTAGTTATTGGAAAATCTTTATTTGTCTTTAAGTAAATTTATTCATATAATAATTTTTCTTGCTTTTTTGTTGGGTTTTATTATCTGTCTACCTTTTTTATTAATTTATGAATTATTAACAACGTTTTATCGAAAATTATTATAAATGCCATACTATTTAGTATTCATAAAATATTTTTTATTCTAACTCCAAACTTAATTAATATATTACGCCCACGCCGGGAACGTGCTTGGGATGTTTACGACTGGAAACTTCGCACGTCCTCGGGTGTTTGGCCCAATAAAACTGACGATGTCGATTGCGGTAAATTATCAAATTTGTATAAGAATTGGGTTAAGAGGTCTCATGCTTATTTAGTAATTTTTATTTGTATAGATTAATTGGTCTTTATTAAAAATTAAAAAGCTGTTAAAGTTAGATTCAGAAAGTACCAACAAACAAATTTTATGGGACGATTTTGATATATAAAATATAATTAAAATAGATATAATAAAAAATTTTTCCATAGATAATACGAAAAATAATCATAAACCATCAATACAGCTTATGTGGCGGTTTGGATTGGTTGTTAGAATTTCAGTTATACATTAGCATTCGCCTTTGCCTCTAATTTGCTAGTGCAGATAGCACGGAAGATTAGAAATTGCTGTTCATTGTTTGTATTTTAAAAATAAAACTAAACCTTAGTTTTTTTATAAAATAAATTACATATATTGAGGATTTACTACAACGCCAAATCTACATATTAAAGAAATGAGAATGTTAATAAATGAACCCCCAATGCACAATTGTGATCTTGTATTAATGAGTGTGTTATAGATGCAAACAACTGCATATTTATTTCGACCGAAAGGATTTGCGATCATGTGAAGCTTTTGCTGAACTCTTATTCCATTTTTCCACGTAAAAGAATTCGGCGCCCATACAACACTTAATTGTTCAACGCGGTGGATTAAACATAGCGCTTTTTTAAATACAATAATATGTATTGCACTAAAAATATAAATATATTTACTCGCAAAATTAATCAATTTGTCAGTTTTTATGTGAAAAAACCAAAAACAAAATAACATAAATCGACTCTGCAAATGTTATTTTAAATTTTAACTTAATATAATAATTTTAAATCCATATAGTTTAATATATTCAAACCAAATTTTAAAAATATGGAGTTGCCCACTATGCAAGCAGTTAGTGCCATATTAAAGCATCTGTGGTAAAAAAACAAGTACAAACAAAAAAATCTAAAAATGATTATAAAGAAACTTAAATAAATGCAAAAAAATCATGTGAATTATAGGAAAAAATAATAAAGAGCAAAAATATTGTATACGTGAAGAATACATTAGCTAATTGTCAATTTTTTGTATTGTAAGAAACAAATATTTATTATTTTTGACAAAGATTAAATATTATATATATTTTAATGATGAAATAAAATAACATATAAAACTATCATCGAAAAGACAGAATAAAAAACCCACTAACGGCATTAATCAGAAAAAATAAATTTACAAAAGCGCATCGCACATACTTAAATATATTATAATTAAAAAGTCAAAGTTTAATATAAATAATAATAATTGATAAAAGTAAATAATAATTTTATTAAAAAGAAATTTTCATACTATAAATTCACTTTAAATAACTTATTTAAAAACAAATTGAAAACAGATGAACACTGCTCGACGAAAATTGAACGAACCGGACAATCGACAATTGAATATAAAAATTCTATTTAATTAAAGTGCAAAAAGAGTAAATAATTTTAATACAAAAATTTATAATATCCAAGAACGATATAATAATATAAATGTTCAAATGTAAAGTTTTATTGGTTTTATTCCAAAGAAATGATTTATTCAAAAATCAATTGTGATTAAATATGCCGGAGTTTTTGAAATTAAATGCTTTCATAACTGAAATTTATAAATATTAAAAATGTTAGATAATAAATAAAAAACATGTACTAATTTGTATAATTGAAAAAATTTTTTTATATTTATTTATTGTAAAGTATAGCTAGCATCAATTTATTAAAATCAATTAAGAATTTAACTCAAAAAAGTGGACGTAAAATAATTATTTAATAAAAGAATATCAATTAACGATATAAAAAGTAAAGGAAAAAAGGATAAAGTAAAATAATAAGGCAGTCGAGTTTTATAATTTAAACTAAAAGATGGTATTGTAAAGTTATATATCTAGGCTTCTCAATGAATTGAGAATAGTATGTAAATAATAATAAATGATGCCACAATACAAAACACGCATTTTTCTAACATGCTAATAAAAAGTATAATCAATATTTAAACCTAATTTTATAAATATACATGCATTTTGGGTTCTAAAATCAATTCCATAGCTACGAAAATCCCGCAATTTAGTTTATTAATTATATTTGTAGGCACTAATAAGTGCTCTTCACTAATACCTAATATATTCAATTAAAATTATATATACAATGCTAAAATGCCAGGGTGCTGCCATTCTGTGGTATGGAAGCTGTTAAATAATACAAATTGCTTCTATATTTAATATTTCATCAATAACATTTAATTTTTTTAATAAACAAATATTAAAAAATGCTCTAACAAAAATTAAAAATAAATCTGTGAGCATAAATGAATTTGCGGCAAAATTGTATAGATTAAATATCATTTTAAACATTTAATTATTTACGAGTATAAACAAAATTTTATTAATAATTTCAGTGAAATACAAATCATTAAATTCTAAGAAAAAAAATTAAAGTGATTTCTACTTACATTATATAACTATTCTCAGAAGACATGGTGTTATCATTGTCTCTATTCAATTTAGAATTCATTGTATGCGCTACACGATATTGGTTTCGTCCACTGCGACACCTAGATTTCCAAAATGTTTTTATTGTTTAATCTTCAAAAACAAAAATCTATTACATTAAAAATGAACTTAGGTACTTAAAATAATTGTAATTAATTATTGAAAACAAAAACTTAAAAATAATTTTTATGAAAGATTTACAACAAACTGAAAAAAATAAAATTAAAAAGTATTTTTGTTTGCAAAAATATTAAAATGCCTATATTATATTAACCATTCGTTAATTTTGTGTAACATTTTGTCATTTAAGATGTTAGAAATTTTTATATTTTATTATGATGTCTTATTTTTATTTTGAAAGAAAAATTTGTGCACTTGTTTTTTTTACTTGATTTTTTCTCTTATTAACAATCTTTATTATTTCAAGATATTGCTTTAATAGTTGTATACTTATCATTTTATTTAAACTAGACCGCACACTCTTTGTCAAATCCCGTTTTAATTTAAATTGCCAAAGAATTAATTTTTGTCTGCAATTGTCTATTTCGCAAATACTTGTTTTTTAATTTTATTCATTAAGTATTAAATTTTTCATTGATTTTGAATTTTTTTTTTACCCAATAATTTGAAATTTATTTTCATTTATTGCTTAGTGGTACACAATTTTTAATAAACGCAAAAACTAAAAATAAATATTAAAGCTTCTTAATAAAAATTCAGCAAATACAACAAGTTGATAAACCAAAAAATATAAGGTGCTAAAATCTATATTAAGTATGTGTTCTTTCTCAATTTTATTTTTAAAAAAAAAGTTTAAACAAGATTTTTTTTAACAGATGCAATTTAGCCGGCCTTTGAACACAGAAATATTATGAATTAATATCTTTTTGTTAGATTTACAAAAAAAATTTGATGATAATATTTTAAACAACAGTGAATTGCTAAACTGTAAAAATAAACGTTAAAAACAAAATCTTAAAATTGTTTTTTGTTTTTGTGATTACATTTTTTCAGAAAATATTTAAACATTTGTTTTTTATTTTATTGAAGCTCATTTTAACTGTACATATCTTTTTATTGTATTTACACACACAAAGCTATTTTAGATCAATTAATTCGTTGATGGTTGTTTTTATGACTTTTTTCAAAAGAAATTTCTTGGGATATCGTGCCACGGCATTGGGCATGGGCAGTGTTGCTGGTATCTTAAATCGTAGCAGGCTCGGTTGAGAACTTGCGTACTTATTGAAAAAATTTAATTTCTTTTTTGCAAAAATTCAGCCAATTACAAACATAAATTCTATATGGTTCCATAATCATGGCGAGAGCGCCGCTTGAATAATGTGAATAAAATAAATAGAGAAATAAATGCAGTTAAACAAATTTTTAAATTAAAATTCTTGTTAATTGATTTAAGTCTATTAGTGACGCATAAAGAATCTTTTTACGAGTATTACTGAACTGATCAGGATTTTCTATGGACTCGGGCATAATCCCCAATTTTTAAACTATTCTAACCCAAAGTACCACGCCTACCACGTGCAAAAAATTATTTTTAAAATGTACATACATTGTGATTTTAAAAATGACGAACCAGTTTATCTTCAGTACAAAAATTTGCAAAACAACATTTAAAAATAATAAATGTAAATAGCACATATTTAAATGTTTATAAATTATATAGGAATATAACTTTTCAATATTAAATAATGAATACTTTCAAATACAAAAAACAATAAATTCATTTAAACCAAAATTCTTAAACAACTTAAATATTCAAAACAATTAAACATACAAACGTGCCGGGAGACGGTTACGACAGACTGACCGTTTAAAAAAAAGCGACGTTCTTCAGCGCGGAGCTATGCCAAATTATTGATGTGTTTGGCCAGTAGTTTATAATTTTAGACAATTTAAAAATTTTATTACAATTTAGCAACAGCAGCAAATGTTAAAAGTATTCTAAACAAGATATTTATTCAGCTGACGATTTAAATACCATTATAAATGCAAAATTAACTTAATAAAATATATCGGGATAGAACACTGAATCGTTATTTAAAACACACAATTGAATACAGATCGGATGTGGAAACCGGATAGTTGCATCTGAATATATATTAATTGATAAAATGTTATAATCCAGATAGCATTTGTTTTGTATTACAAAAATATAATTTCTTAAATGAAAAGCCAATAAATACAACAAGCAAACATTCCCGATGAAAAGCATAATAATTTAGTTCATGTAAATATGCGCTCTGTGACAAAATTGTGGCATGCCATTCTGTGTCGACAAAGTCTATGTAGGGTCATGCAAAGACGCATAAAAAAAGTGCCAAAAGTTCGACGTCGCGAACAAATTTTACGGCCAACCAAATAACGGAATTTAAATAAAGAAACATTGTGTAAATCACTTTTATATAGTTACATATATTGGCAAAAATTGCTGAGAAAATTGTGGAAGCACATATAAAAGTTAACTTACAAATTTTCAATGTATATGAAAATAGTCACAGTAATTGAGTTTTAAATGCCAAAAAAAGAACAAATAAATTTGTGCGACTTAAATATAATAGATTAAATACAATTAGAAAATAATTTAATTTAATATTTCAAAATGGATGATTAATTTCAAACAGTTGAGCGTGAATTTGTGGCCGATGATTCAATGAAATTGCAGATGCTCACGACGCCGTTCGTGACTAAGAAAAGAAACCATGATAATTAAATATTCTTTTTTTTTTTTGAAATTTAATTCCTGAATTAATTTATCTTCAAAATATTAATAACTTAAAAAATAGTATTAATCTCATTTTTTATTAATGCATATTTAAGTGTTTAGTAAAATTTAAAATTACTTTAAAATCACTACAACAGTATGAAGTTATAAATAATTTGCGGGCAAAAGTCACAGTAATATTGATTTTCTGTAAGAACATAAGTAATTGAGCTTGCTCTAATTACATATGTTAAAAATGAAGTTAATTTGATTTAAATGAAAATGCTCTTCGTCGCACAGTTCGACTCGAAACGTCTCTCCGGAAACATCTCAACATGCATAAATTGTAAAAATACGAAAAATTAAAAACGAAATATTGATTAAATATTTACTCAAAGTAAGATAAATAAAATAAAAATAATAATTTTTAACGATTATAATGAATGTTTGTAACTACATATTTTGATGTATTTATTTTTATTAAAAATTAACACATAAAAATTGCTATGATAATTTAGCAAAAACATTGTAACATTAATATAAATTTGTAAAAATTTATAAACTATAAATAATTAATACAATAAAAAGAAAAACTTATTTATTCCATACTAATCCAAATGTTCTTTTATTTATATTTAATCAATATTTTTTTGAGCATTATGCTTAAACAATAAAAAATATTAATAAAGCAAAACATTGTATGATTTAATCTAAAATTATTTAGCAGATTATAGTTGTATATTATTTTGTAAAAAAACATTTTTCATTATTTATAAAATTAATGTGCTGGTCTCCCATGTTGTTCATGATTTTTACAACTTAGCGTAGTTACCTTGCTTGACCTTTTCGTACACAATATTTATTGTGATGAGGAGAAATTTCGCCTAAGATAATTTTTGCAATTTATTTGGAATTGAGCTTAGTTAATATCATGAACCTTATTATTTATATAAATATTTATTAACAATTAATATTTAACTTTCAGAATATATCTGCAAATTTTTTTTATCTATTTGAAGATATTACTTTTTGTATTATGTCGAAACTATAATTTAGTAATGATAATTTTTAAATCGTT
The DNA here is from genome assembly GCA_020449905.1 of Globodera pallida. Classification (NCBI taxonomy): domain Eukaryota; kingdom Metazoa; phylum Nematoda; class Chromadorea; order Rhabditida; family Heteroderidae; genus Globodera; species Globodera pallida. The sequence continues at coordinate 12,648 of JAIXHY010000047.1, forward strand.
CAGAACTTTGAAGTCATAATTGGACTTGGCTTCGTTCACTGCAATTTGTTAAATAACATTTAGATTACTCTGCTATTTTTAATAATTGTTTTATGTTTTATCCATTTAATAAGCTTGGTATGTAATTAATTAATTATTATGCTTTTAATGAGTAAAACATACATATTTCAATGTTTTCATATGTTTGATCAGTATATATTTGTCACAGCACATTTTGGTATTTATGATAATGAATTATTTTTGTTAATAACAATTTTAGATGAATAAATATATATTCTTTCTACAACTCCTGCATCTAATGAAGCTTTTCTCCTATAAATAATTATTAAAACATAATAAATTTACAGTCTAAAACTATATTTTAAATGTATTAAATAAATAAACGAATTATAATATTATTTATTTTTAAATGAAGTAAAATTAAAGTTAATCCTCTATAAATGAAAAAATATCTAAATATAATTACATAATTATTTTTTAAGTTGAAAATAAAGACTTGAAATGAATCTTTTGCACTTTTTGACGAAAGGCGGGGACAGTCTTTAAATAAAATATTATTAATAAAGTTATTATAAAAATAAATATAAAACTAATTATATCAAAAAACGAAAATTTTATTAAACATTGTTGGAGAAAACTCGCCAGATTCAAGATGCACCGGGATATCAGAGCATGGACAATGAAATAGATGAATTAAAAAATTACTTTTACAACAAAAAAAGAATCATAAAAAATTTAAACATTTTTTTCAGGGAAAAGTTAATGCACATAAACGAGAGCACGGCGAGATTTTGATTTAAAACTAAATAAAGAAACATTATTTAAAAAAGGTAGTTCAGCCGCTTTGAAAATAAAAGATTGATGGGGATAAACGTAAGATTTAAAAAAAGGAAATTAAAATAAATTTAATCTTTGTATTCATTATCGAATAAAAATGATTTAAGTTTGAGAGCTGGACGTTGTAAAATAAGAATTGATCTTTGTGTAATAATTATTATCATCAATGTCGGGATTTTTAAAGTAAAAAAGAAATATTTAATCTAATCTTTAAATTGTTGAATACAAAGAAATCCAAATTTAATATAAAACTTACTTTTGCAGGTTGCAATCATGAAATAATGGCGAACGAGTTGAAAAAAGCAGAGTGAATTTAATAACTTTCCCTTTGATTTATATAAATTTGTAATTTGAACATTTAAATATTACTATAAAGTAATGGCAAAAAACGATATGATTATTAAATCAAATACATTAAAAATGAATTCTAGATCGGGGTAACAAATTCGAATTATTTTGTAATGGCATTAGTTAAATATCTTCCTTCGATTGATCATTTAAATTATTTTAAGAAAAAAGCAAATTTTAAATATTTTTAAAAATCAACTCAATAGTTTAACTCTAATATACAAAAGTAAATTATGTTTAAAATATTTTATAAATAAACAAGCCCAGAGCTTTCAATTTTTTTCTGGAAATGTTTGGTCACAAATTAATTGAATTTCAAAAATAAAAAAAACCGATTTCTAATATTGCAGCATTAAATTACGATATTCCTGCCTTACAATTTGTATGCAACTTGTTTTAGGCGGATTTTTAGATAACGATCTTATTTGAGACTTTGTTCAAAAATGCGTTTTATATCTAAAACCGAGTTAGTTTACCATTTGTTTCTTTTTTCAACTTTCGATTCTGCCATAACCCAATTGGTAGTAGAAAATAGGGTTTGTTGCTTTTCTCTTATTTTCTTTTTGTTATTTTGTTCTTCAAAATGTCAGAACGTTTTCAACTATTTAAAAATAAAGCACAAACGATGGCTCACTCCGCCTTCAAGCAAATATAAAAATCGAAATCAAGCGTTCTCAAATTGGCATCCCTGCGCTTCCAAAATATTTGTAAACGATTATTTTAGTATTCCCCTTCATCAGTAAAAAAATCCGAATTTGAGAGAACTAACCAATTTACTTAACAACGAATCTTACCATTGTAACAATATGTCTACAATATTTTTTTTAATATAAATTTAAAAATTATCAAATATCGGTTAATAATTAAAATAAATAACTTTAATTTAATAAATCATCAAAATATACACAACAGCTAAACTTAATAAACACTAAACAAAAATTTTTAGATTATAACAGATTACCTAACTAATATGAATTAATTGTGCAAATAATGTAGTAAAAAGAAATGAACCATATTCATTTTATGTAAATGGTAAACTTTTCCTAGGGAACTGTGGATTTCAAGAGCTCCATGAAAATAATTACACCAAAGAAGTAAAAGCGCATAAACTATTTGATTGTTTGCTTTGTCATAAAGGCGGTATTGAACAAAAATAATTTAATGTATATTTAAACAACCATTATGAACAACCAAAGTTATTGAAAATAATTAGCTCTGTAAACCCATGAAAAGTGCAGTTTTAAATATTTCTGCATCAATTCATTCAAAAGTTTTAATAAATTAATTCAATGAAATTTGAAATTTCTGGAAATAAACATTTGTTATCGGCAAACAAAATTTGAATTTCTGACGTTCCGTAAAACACATTAGCTGCACAAATTCGATCGGTTATTGGCTGGGGAAACATTTGCTCACAGTCTGTCTGGAATGAGTGATTCAACGATTGCAGACACCAAAAGCCGGTTTTTAAGTAAAATAAAATTAATTAAAATTTCCTTATTTAAAAAGAAGTTATATCCCAATATAATATAGCAGAGGGATACTGCGTTGGATTGGGCAGCTAATAATGGCCACGCAAATTGACATGCGCCCAAGAGGCCTGCCAATGCCAATATAGTAATGAATTTTATACAAACAACAATCATTAGAATATTTAGAAAAAATACTGAATTTACGAATACTAAGTAGTAGTGTTCGGCAAATGGGGTTTTTCGGTATAATACCGATACCGAAAAAATACCGAAATCTCATAATTTTTTCGGTCGGTATACCGAATCGGTAATACCGAAAAAAATACCGCGGTAATACCGAAAAATACCGCGGTAATACCGAAAAAATACCGAAAATACTGCGGTATTCCAGTCAAAGATATTTCGGCCGGTATTCGGTATCGGTATTTCGGTATAATACCGATACCGAAAAAATCCCGAAATTCCAAAATTTTTTCGGTCGGTATACCGAATCGGTAATACCGAAAAAAAATACCGCGGTAATACCGAAAAATACCGCGGTAATACCGTACCGTGCCGAACACTACTAAGTAGAGCTCAAATTTAAATAAAATAAATAATGTAAATGAGAATAAAAAGTTGAAATAATTCAGAGGCAAAAAAACGGAGTTCGTATGCTAATTCGAGCCGGAGCCAGGATTGAAACTGTTTTAATATGATATTTTTCTAAATTATTTACACACACTAAAAAACAGACTTAAACTTTACAAAAATTACTATTAATAAACTTACATTTCATATAGATATAGAAAGAACTCTTTTTAACATTACGTTATATTAATCAGATAAACTTAAATGAAAAGTTAGAGAACAAATACATAAAAATCATGAATATGCTGTTTATATCAAAAAGGTGTCATAAAATTGGCACAACCAATATCTTCATTTTAAAAAAGCAATTTTCTTAGCCTCCTCTACCGTCGCATTTGAAGCAGTCAGATTGGCGATTCTAAAATCAAAATCCCAAATCACAAGAATTAACCAAAACAAATTTAATTTAAAACAATTATTAATCTATTTATATTATAAATGAAATAAACTCAGAGTAATAATAGTTAAAATATTTAAGAAATAGTATGCGGCTATTCTTTAAATTATATAGATCATAAGATTTATAAAATAATAAGACTTAATTGGAAAAATATCAATGTTTTTGAGGTTAAAAATTACAAAAGCAAATTAGATTAGTAAAATTATTTTATAAACACGTTTCGACAAATTATAAAGTGCTTGAAACAAAATTTGAATCGATATGCTAAAATTTCTAAAAATTACGGATAAAGCTGATTTCAAAAAACATACACTTCGTTAGTTAATTGCGACTTAACAATTTATGAAAACTATTTCTATTGGTATTTTTTATTTTAATTTATAAAACTTTGACACCAATTTATGACCTTTTTAAATAATCTTGTAGACAACAATAGGAAATGAAATTTGATGTTATAGATTTGTTGTTTTTAGTTTTTTGAGTGCCAGATTTTAAAAAACTGTTCGTTTAAGCTGTGTTTCGTGCTTGGGTTTCATTCTGTTCAATGGCTTTTTCTCTCAATATTTTAAATTGTGTCTTTTAATTTTACATTTTTTCGTTAATTTGGTATTAAATTTTTTTATATATACAGCAGCTTAAGATATACACATTCACGCGATGCATATGAATTTTTTATTGCTCTGAAGGTAATTCCATCGATTATAAAAGAATCGAATATTTTATGAACTTCAAGGGTAAACTTTGTTTTTACGGCCAAATTTAGTAACCTGTTTTATAAAAACCTTGTATATGACTAGGGAATCTGCTCTTCCGATTCTAAAATAACCCATAAAAACCAAACCTGGTTTTTGGGTGCTTTGGAGAAATTCGTGGGGTTTTTTTGTTTTTGATTTTTTTTTAGAAAAAAATTTTTATCTTTTTTTAGAGTTTTCTTTTTTGGTTTTATTTTTAACACCTTGTAGACGAAAAAAAAAGAATCCTAATTTATTCAAGATTAATTTTTTTTTGAATTGTTGGAACCGGGCAGAGCATGCTCTATAAAATCAAGACAATCATACAAAAAAATGAAATTAAACCTATGAAAAGCGCCCTCCAAAAATTAAGAACCGCGAATATGCAGGGAATTAGAATCGGTTATTCGGGTGAGAGCTCGTCACGAACCAGGATATACGTCAAAAAACTTTTTAATAAAAAATTAAAAATATAAAACTTAAAAACCAAGAAAAATTGAAGGAAACCTTTTTCTTTGTTTTGTAATGAATTTTTTTTCAAATAAGAAAATCTTTATTTGGAAATATTACATTCATTCAAATGACAACCGACCAAAACATTGCATTTAAATTTCGCAAAAAAGTGAAACGATGAAAAAAGCCAAGCATCATAAAAGTAAAAATTTAATAATAAAACCCTCAAAAAAATATACCAGATTAAATTACATAATCGCTTCAAATTTTTGCTATTGAAAGAAAGAGATATCTAAAACTAAGCTTTCAATCTAAGTAGCAAAAAACTAAACAAACACCTGAATCATAAAATTTAAATTTATTTTTTACTAGCATTTATAAAATTGCGACGAGAAACAACAATAAATTAATTAATTACATAAATTTATAGAATGATATTTTGCGCAAAAAAATATTTCGTGTTATTCTTTATAATCAACATTCATTTTAATTAATAAGGTTTCTATTTGCCCAGATGTTTTAAATTAAGCATTTTTAACAATTCATATGATTTTATATATTTTTTAAACAATCTTTGTGTTCGACACCATTAAAACTTTGAACTATAATATACAAGATTAATACCTATAATTATATTTGTTTTTTTTGGTGCTTTTTAACAATTGGGTTTATCATATAATGTGAGATATAAAATGCTACAATAGCGACATGTCTCAAAAGAATTAGAACGGTCTATGTTGAAAATTTTTTCAACTTGCAAAAGTGTAGCAAAGGAATTGTGCAACTCCATTTTGTTTTCAACAACTAATAAATTGTTCTTTGATGTTAAAAAAGTGCCAGCAGACCAGTTTGGGCAACCGTATTAAACTTTGCCGTGTGCTCGTTTTTCTTCTTTACAACCATTTCGTTTTGTAGTTTGCAACGTCAAATATTTTTTTTCCGTTTTTGCTTTTTTTCTGACAAATAATTGTGTGCCATTTATATTAAAAGATTTTAAAATAATTTTTAAAAAATCGGTAGTAAATAAACAAATTTTGAGCATATTAATGGACTCAAACCTGGTAATTTAAGTCAGTCATCAAATAAGTTAATAATATTCCTTATACAACTAATCATCAAATATCATTAATTTGTATATTTTGATAAAATATTTTAAATTAACATTTTATATCTTTTCAATAATTTGCTTGTGCCTGCCCAATAGTGCTCCGACCTCAACAAATCTAATTCTTGGGTGCGTAGACTTTGTTTTGTTATAATCATTGTCGTTTAAGTTTGACATTTAAAATAATATTTCAGCCCGCACGAATATTAAATTATAATGCCTTTATTTAAGCAAATTAAATTGATTTCTTTCAAATTATGTTATTTCTAAATAGGGTCGGCTGTATATTTTTTAATCGCCGTATTTATGATGAATATATTAACACATTAAAGTTTACTTTTGCCAATAACATTGTTTTAATATGATTATAAAAAACCTCAGTTTTTAAACGCATCATCTTTAAAGCAAAATATTTTGAATTATAATATTTTAAAATTAGGTTTGGACCAAGAGTAACTTTGTGATCACCGCAATATTTTGGTTTGATTGTCTTCTATCGATTAATCTTCAATATGCTGACGTGCGCAACATATAATCGATATTTCATTCATAATAATATTTTCTTAATTTAAAGTTAAAGATTTTTAATGATCATTTCTCTCCATATTAAATTAAATTAGGCTTTAATTTGCTAACTTTTATAGATTTTAATTCAATTTTGTTAGCATATCAAGATTTTCTGGATATTTAAATTAAACTGAGTTATATTATTTTTTACTTTAGTATTTAATCACTTCAAGCCAGCGATTTTTTTCCAAACAAATTTGTATGTAATTCAATTATGTCGATTTTCATTAAATATTTGCCTTTACTAATTAAATCTTTGAAAGGGGATGTCGTCCGTGTCAAAAAACGGGGCACGGGAATACGGAATGCCCAAAAAATACGGAAGACTGAAATACGGAACGGAGGACATCCCAGATTCAATATGTATAAATTATGTTATAATACAAATTTGCAACGGAGGTGCTCAAAAAGAGCTCAAAAGTGTGTTTTCGCATCGCCTTGATCCAATTCATTTAAATTTTTTTATTATAAATAAAATGTTAGATTGATTTCATACATTAGCAAATTTGACGTTAAAAATACAATTTTAAAAAATGTTAATAATTTTTAGCTATAAAAAACTGCTTAGTTGCATTATTTACATATAATACGTTTATGTTCAAGAAGGATGCTCAAAAAATATTGCTTAAATAAAATAACTCAATATAAAGTGCATTTGGCCCAGAAGACAGAATGCCCAATTCCGAAAGAAAGCCGAAGAGATAATTAATTGGATAAGACAGGCAATACAAGATCTTACTGTACAATACGACGTCAGTTCAATATTTCGCATAATTCCTGCAGGAGTCTTTTCTGAGGCGTATCTGATCAAACCTGCTAAGATAAGACGAAACCAAGAACATCCATTAGAACAGAAGTACTCAAATAATATGAAAGTTAAAAAGTAATGAATATATATGTATGTACCCAGAAATAAAGCATAAAAAAATTAACATATCAATATTGCGTGGCGGTGTTATGAAAAAATAAAAGAATTTAAATAAAAATAAGCAAAAAATGTGAAAAGAAAAATTTATTGCTATTATTTAGATAAATTTCCATAGTTTGTTCTCAAACACACATAATTCTATATGTATGTTAAAGAAAACAAAAGGGAATTAATCAATTAAACTCAACATTACTCAACCAGCGCGAAAAAAAATTACATAGAAAATTTAAATAAATTAAAGTAAAATAATTATAAAATTAGGGTAAATTTTAGAATTATAAAGAAAATAAAAAGAAATACAATAAGCACTGAACAGATGTCGATTCGTTTAAGATGTTCATCATTTGTTTACCGGCTTATTCCAGAATTTCAAATCATTTTTGCTTTTTTTTTAAATTGTCAATCGTTTTGAATTTTTAAAATTACTAATAAATTTTGCTTATTTTATTTTAATTTATCACGCTACAGATTTGTGCTATCTAAAAAGGAAACAATTTATTTTGGCAAAAAATGGTGGTTTTGAAATTAAAGACAGTAAGCAAAGCCGAAGAAACAAATATAATTAAAGCGATTTAATCACTGACTAGGAATAAAGTATCGTATAAATTAAACTTATCGATTATATAATTAGAATTTAATTTTTAAATTGTCTGTTTAGCTAGTTGCAATCCCGTTTGCTAACGGATACATGTAAGAAAGTAAAAATATTGCTTAAATATAATGATCATGAAAATTAAATAAACTACAATCATTTGTTTAAATTGTTTGTTTAGATGTGTAATTATAAATGTTTAATTTTTGTTATTAAATTTTAAATTTGTTATTTTTAGCAAGACATTTTTTATGTTTTTTAAATAAATTAATATTTTCTCAAATTTAAATTAAAATTTTACAGAATAATAGTTTTTTATATTGTCAAGTGGGCTTTGTACGTTAGTGCACCCTCGTGAGGTGTTCTGCACAAGCATTTTGAAAGGGCATTTGGATATTCATATACAAATCACTTTTAGTAAATATATTACTTTTTTATATATTATATTAAAATTAATTTATTATTATTTTCAGAAAGTTACTTTTTTAAAATCATTTTTCTTAAAAGCTGAAAATGATTTAGTCCTTATGCTAACTAGCAGATATTTATTGTAAAAAACATAGGCATTCACTTATTTGAAAGTTTTTTAATTGTAAATTTTCAATAAAAACTTTTTATTATAAATGTTTTATTTTGATTCAGCATTAATTCAACTTTTTAAAGTTTTAGTAACTTACTTTGCCAATAAAATTATAAATTAACATATGTTTAATATTTTCTGTAATTTATTTTAATTCAAAATGGATTTATTTTTAAATTTTATTCTGCTTTCCTTTAAAACTTGTCATAGGACACCTGTTAATGATAGTGTCTTCTTAAAGTTTTATAAATTTAAAGTTAATGTTTCATCAATCAAAAGTAATTGCAGTTTTCTGAATCTGCCCATTGTACCTAAAACTTAAACATAAGAATGTTGATATATGTATAAATCATTGACAAAATCAATTATCCCGATATTGATTCTCAATTTTATTTGTATGTATGCTAATTTGGTTTATTATTAATTTATATAAAGCATCTGCTGTTGGGCAAATAATAAATTGCTACTTTCGCTATATACATTTGTATGTAATTTCTTGTCTTATGGTTATAATTCTTTAATGTATTTAATATTATTTGACGCGCTGTTTCGATCAGCGTTATGGAAAAATTAGTCATGCAACTTGTATTAAATAATGCTGTCATATTCAAATTTAAATATATGGTAAATGGATTTTTTGAAAATTGATTTTATTATAATGCTTTTAAGATCTAAGAACCAATAGTAGGCTGCTCGCGCTGAGTCTTTATTTAGCTTTTATAATAAGACAAAATTGATTTTTTCGATTGACTCATTATCATGCAATTCAGTCATCTTAGTTAATGCTTTTTTTAATATTAGCTTGCAATTTAAGCTTGGTTTTGTTTTTTGGGTTTTAACTTTATAGATTTAGAATTTAATTAAATTAATTTTTTATATTTAAAGAATGAATATTATTCGGGGTTTCAAAGCGTAAAATTTTAAAGCAATTTGCAATTTTATCATCTACATACCTATAAGTTTATGATCGTGACATTTGGTATAAATAATCACCAACCCCACTGCCGAGCAAGTTTTGGTGTATGAGCAACTAGCCAATGGAGCTCCGGCGTGAAATTTAATTTGTTGTTACAGTTTAATTATTTTTTAAATTTTGTAATAGCAAAAAGTAATGTTTATTTCTCATCAAAATGATAAAATAAATTTGATTTATCAACCGCTTTGCATTGTATTTAAAAATATTATCAACTACGGAATTTTTATAAATTTAAAACGTAAATTGTGTGATAATATTATACGTTAAAATTCATTAAATAATCATTAAATTATTACATTAACGGCATTTTTTAATATTTCTATAGTTTCAAAATTCAAAAAAATATATATGCAACAATTTTTGATAAAATAAGTAAACCCAACTTAAATAATTTATAATAGAATAAAATTCGTATTAGAAAAAAAAATTAAAAAAATGTAATATCATTATTGAAATGCTGTTGTCACTATCAACATACATACATAAAGTTTTCTTTCTATTATCTTATCCAAATTGTTATTAAGAATGTAAAGCGTAAAAATATACTTAATAAAAAGTATTAAGTGCAGATTAATTAAAAACATTAATTAAATATTATAAAATTTTAAAAATATAACATAAATTTTTGAATTGAACTAATAAAACACATATTTCAATTGAGGGTATTATTCATAAAATGTATAATTAAAATCATTAATAAATTATTTATTGAACTCGCAACAACGAGGGTAGTTGGATAGCTGGTTTCATGCGGGGCCTGAGAGAGCTACAATAAAAATTCTTGATCATAATTAAATGTATTCAAATTAAAAAATAATTAACACTAATAAAAAAATTAAAAAGAAATTTTATTTGCTCAAAAAATTGCAAAAAAAAATTTTTTAAATTAAACAATAAAAAACTAATTTGTATTGTAATCATTTATATTTCTTAAAAATAAAAATAATGTGTTAAGAGACAAATAGTATAAAAATATCCTTAAAAAATTATTCGAGCTAAGTTAAAATGAAATAAGTGAAAATTTGCTCCTGCAACTATTTTAAATGTTTTAAGTGCGAATAAAGTTTTTTTGGATCATGAAAAATGGAAAGTCGTGAGAAGGTAGTTCTGAGCCAAATTGCAATGCATTTAATACCAATTATAATGATAATAAAGATTGCATCAACAAAAAAAATTATTATATTAATTATTTTATTTTGCAAATAAAAATAGCCCTGCCTAAATAGTAATAATGAATTAACATGCAAAAATATGCACCAAAAATAGCATTTTTAGTCCATTAGTTTGCTTAATACTTAATTTTTTCTTCTTTTAACGTTTAATTAAGTAGATTTAAAACCTTTTCGCATATTATTTTAACATTTTTGAAAGTTAAAATTAGAGCAAAAACTTTGCATATTAATTTCTGAAATTTGATTCATTTATTTTTTGTTAGCAAAGAAATACAAAATTATGATCATTGTTGTATTTTTGTCTTTGAGCTTAATTTTTAAATTAATTTTTTTGCAATAATAAAGAATTAGTGTTTTTTTCATAACAATGCCGTCGAAAAAGCAAATACATCGCGTTCGGCTTGCGTCTTCAGTCGATATACCGTTTGTTATTTTTTAATTTACTTACTAATTTTGTCATTGTAAAAACCCACTTCCTTTTTTATAGCTAATTTTTGGAAAGAAAGTAAATATTTTTATGAATTAATATCTTTGCCTGTTAAGCATTTTGTTTATTATTCATAGTAAAATAAATATAAAAAAGGCTTTATTTGAATTTTGAAGTGTTATCAATAGAGAAAGGGTTATTTATCTTAATTTATTAATGGCAGTTCTAACAGTTAAGAAATATAGATATAAATTACATTTAATAAGAATTATAGTAATTGTGAAAATAATAATATTACTAGAAGTAAATAAATTTGCTTATATTAACTACGAGAGCCAGCTTTTAGCAACTCAGTAAACTGAAATCGTCTTTTGTCTAGGCTTATTGTGATCTCCTTGAATTTTTTCTGAGCGTCGGATGGCAGTTACTTTTACATCTTTCAGCTTTACGATCACAATTTTTAATTTATTTTCTTAAACGAATTCAGTGTGGTGAAAAATGCTCATTGTTAAAATATTAGTATTAATAATTGATGTTTATAAGTGAAGTAAATCAATATTCATAGCTAATTTGTAAAATTAAAAGTTTTGTCCAATATTTTTTATAATATCGCTGTTTTTTGAACAATTTTAAATCAAAAATTATAACCGTTTTTTATGTAGATTAAATAATTTATTTTGTTTTATAAAATTTGTTGTCTGGTCCTCTCACACGGGCAGATCGTTTCTCACACAAGCAGATTGTTTTCTTAATTCGGTCCTTTTATGAATTTGTCATGGCTGCGTTTCGCAATAAGGAATTTTTAAAACTTATTTAAGTTTTAAATAAATATTGACAATTAAATGGCAGATTCTGGCACAAACAGTATTTTTATTTATGTTATTTTTCTTCAATATCATTTGTATAATAAAACAATGATAGCGAGCATAATGTTTAATGATAATATCAATGATATGAGTTTTTAACAAATACAAAGTATTATTATCTTTACCGAAATCTATATAAGATTTATTGATATGTAGCAATTTTGACTTAAAATTATTTGAGATAAAAATTAAGGAATAATTAATTAAGATTATTTAATACATATTTAAAAATATTAAAAAAAAATAAAATAATTAAGATTTTGTTTAAAGCAAACTAATATATTTAAATTTTTTTATTAATAATATCATTCTAAATGCAAATAAATTTAAATAGTATTGTGTATATTAGATTAAAAAATTGTTAATTGAAAAAAAAAATAGTTAAATTCCCAATTAGAATGCAAAGTTTTTAAAAAATGTTTATTATGATAATCATTATTTTCAAACAGTAAATTATTTAATAAAAATTGAAATAATTCATATTTTTTATTTAAAATTAATAATTATAGAATATTTAATATTTATTAAATAATTATTATTACAACGATTTGATAAAATGGACAATCATGTTATGATTTTAATTATAGACAACACTCTTGTAAAATATTATATACAAATCTCAAATTGAAAAGAGAAAGAATAATTAAAAAGAACAAATTTNAAATTCTTTAANAATTTAGTTTTTAACATTGAGTTCGAGAAGATTCGAAAAATATTTATAAAAGAGTCTGAATAATAAATTAAAAATTTTTCGGCTTTTTATTTTTTTTAAACCAAAATCTTTTGAATTATTTAATATTTATATCTANTNGTTTAAAAATTAAAGATTGATTATAAATTAAAGATAAAAATTAAGAAAAATAAATAAAATATTTATTTTTTAGTTTTTTTTACAAATTTGAAAAATCCAAATATTTTTGACATTTAAACAAAAAAATATTCAAAAAATTAGGGTTGAGTTCTATTTTATGGAAGAGTAATGATATAAAAAGCAATTCTAATTTTTAATATNNNNTTAAAAAATTGATTTCTAAGTTAAAGGATCGTTTTATTGCATTATATAAAATTTTGCAAAATTACTAAGCAAAAATTCAAGAAATATTTTGTTATTATTAATATAATTAAAATTAATTTTTATGTTACAATTAACTTTTTATAATCGATTTGCAGTGATGGCTTGTTTGAACGTAAATTTAAGATTGCGAATTTTTCTCCAATTTTAATANNTTTGTTTCGAAAAAATAAATTTTAAAAACTAATTTTCATCATTTTATTTAAATCTTCTTATGCAAATCTGTTTTTTTATTTAATAAATTTATATTTTGAATAACAATATAATATGGCTAATGTTATAATTTATTTTGTATTTTTAAAANTAAAAAATATTATATTAAAAATTTTTAAATTATTTTTGATCTATGTTTTAAAATGTAGAGCGATATTATTAATTCTTTGCGTATCAATTCAAATATTACAAAAATTAATTATTGATTTAAATAAGAACTTGTAATAATTTAAGAATCAAATTTTATAATGCTTAAAATAAATTTTTAATTTTTTTCTTTATAACCAGTGCAAAACAAGTTTCTTTGAAATTTTTTTTAAATATTATAAATTTATATTAAATATAGCATCTTTCTTATAAAAATATTTTAAAATAAAAAATAAAAGTAGATTTAAATTACAATTTAAACAAAATTATTTTATTTTGACGATTTTACATTTTAATTATCAATTTGGAATGTTTAGAGAATTAAATAAATATAATTTTTAGTTTATTTATTATAAAATCATAATTTNNAATAAACGTAATATTTTAAAATTAATTTTTTGGCCTTAACGTNCTCTAATAAAAAATTACAATTGTAATATAAATTCTATTTTTGGTTGGAAAACGTTTTAAATATATATTCAAATAAATAATATTTAAAACTTTTTGATTACAGTTAAAACGGTTTTTTTGATACTTTAAAATTATTTAAATTTATTTGAATTATAATTGAATATCTACAAGAATCGATCTAAGATTGAATCATTAATTATGAATAAACCTTACACATGCAGATCGCTTTTCTTTTATAATTTTATATGTATAGTTTAAATTTAATCATTTAAACTTAAACATATTATTTTACAACAAAATATATAATTATATATCAAAATTATGATATAAAATAAAAAAAATTTATGAAATAATTAATATTAATAAAAGTATTAAAAATTAATTTTACTGAATTCANATATATTTAAAACATTAAGAAAATCATAAATTATAAATAACTAATATAAATAAAAATATAAAACTATTATAGAATACAAATGATTAAAAATTCACAAAGTAAAAATTAAGAAAATAATAGAGTTGAAGAAAANNTCGATAACCGTTACAGTAATTATTATAATTTAAATTTTAAAAATATTAATACTAATGCATTAAACATAAAATCTGAAAGATAAATGAAAAAAAAGAAATCCAATACTAGACAATTTTTTATCTTACTAATCATAAATAATAAATGAAATGAAAAAAAAACAAAATTTTAAATAATTTATCAAAAATATTATACAATAAATATAAATTTAAAAAAAAAACAATTAAAAATTTATATGTAAATTATAAAAAAGCTTTTAATAATATGAAAAAAACTCATCAAAAGACAATTTTTATTTAAATTCAAGACTATTTTTTAAAATATTTTATGCAGCATCCAATGACATAAAATATTGGTATTAAGTCCTAGCAATTCACAATAAAAATCAGGAANCAAAATAAAAATAAAGAAAAGAATTTAAAATTTAAGGTTAGAATAAAATTCGTATTATTTTAAAAATTAATTTGAACCTTTTAATGAATAAATAGCAATTAAAATAATAGAAAAATAATA
>JAIXHY010000047.1:27621-183488 GCA_020449905.1 Globodera pallida
ATTAAATTATATGGAACCAAATTTGTAATAATTATAAAAGCAAATCTATTTGTTGACTAAAGAATAATTTTCATAAATTACCCAAAAAGAAATTTATTAAGGTTAATAGAGTTTTAACTAATTTTAAAACTGATGTACTATTTACAAGTCTATTAGTCTAGTTTAAATCTTTATTTTGTTTTTTTTACTATTTTCAATTAAANCAAAAGATTAAATAAATGATGTATGAACTGAGGANAAAAAACGTTTATTAAATTTAGAGTTTTAAACAATGATTTTAAATAATAAATCATTTTTCATATAGCAATAGATATATTTACATAAATTAGTACAATTTTTTAGAAGAACCGTCAAATCTTAAGTTATTTCGAGCCGATTGATTATAAATATTCAACTTGCAAATATTTGGTAATCCAATAATAATATGACGTCACATAAAAAGATTAAATTAAAATATATAGAAAATGATATTATNNCNTGTCGGAATTTAAATAATATTAAATTTACATTACAAAAATTATTATAGTTTAATTTATTTGAACCAATTAATAAAGAAGAGATTCTATTTAGTTTAAATGTAATTTTACATTAAAAATTATTTTGATCACAAGTTAAATAAATATTTATAATTGTATTACAATNTTTAANCANTTCTTAATTAAGTCCAATCCTCAATACATTTTTTTTTAATGCTAGATTANNCCTGTTATAATTATTGCGTCAGGTTTGAGATTCCCTTAACAGCGTAATACTTCAATTTTTTGGATTAAAAATAATAATAAAAATATTAATTTTAATAAAAAAAATAAATTAATATATAAAAATAACAAAATATTATACATTATATAAAATATAAAATAGTTAAAAAAGTACAAATAAATGTTGATTTCAGTAAAGATTAATAGAATTGTTAAAATATAAATAAAAACTAATTTTATTAAAATAAANTTTGATAGGAAAATTCTAGAATTCATATGACTAAAGAATTCTATAAACTGTTTATGTATAGATAAATCAATTAATTAATTTTTTTGATAATGAAATTTAACATATAATTATTAATTTCATAAAGAATTAAATGATCATTAAATTAAAAGTTTTTTTTTAATAAATAAATATACATTAATCTATGCTACAATATAATTAAGCCTAATTTAATATTTTCATTAAATTATCATTAAAATAGCATTAGAAACAAATNCAAAAAAAATNNTAATTCATTTTAAATAAACATTTCCATTAAAAGTAATTTAAGTTATAACGATTAATATAATAAATTCTTCGTGCATTATCAAATTTTACTAAAAATTTAATTATTATTTCTGTAAATTAATTTGATAAAACCAAATATTTTTTATTTANNNTCTTCTTAAAAACAAATATATAATTTGAAATATTAATGTTAAATTTTTAAAGTTCATATCAACTTANTAATTTTATTTTCTTATGTAATAAAAATTTTAAAGAAACAATAATTTGAGCGATTTAAATTATATAGGTATTAANCAGANNCTAATTTGTAATAAGNCAAATTCAAATTTAAAAATTAATAATAATATAATTAATTATAAATTAATAAATTGTTTAAAATTTAAATAAATATTTATACAATAGGTGTTGTATCACATAACACAATTGATTACGGAATCCTAATTAGCATTAAATTGTAAAGGTAATTATTTTTAATAATNATAATTATCANTNNTATAAAAAATTCTAAAATGGCTATTAGCATTCATTTAATAAAATTAATAAAGTTTTTACCAAAGCTTGAAATTGAAAATTAAACATAATAATTAATTATAAATTANTGATATAAAGGTATNTTTAGAAANAAAANAATNANTGACCAATGCACANTGGTATCTGATTTCAAATACGATACTAGTAAGACGNGTATATTGTTATNGCACATTAATGCANGTAAACAATTCAAACATGTATNAATTTAATTATATAAATGAATTTAAAATTAAATTAAAAAATGTTTAATTAATATACATAAAATATTAAAATTTGACACGGATTTTATTTAAACAAATTNTNACTNAATNACGTTNACATTTTAATAAAAAAGATTTTAAATTGGATTGATATGAATTAATAAAACTTATAAATAACTAAAGAATTGTTTAAATAGAANATAAATTTTTACAGAAAATATAAATGAGAAATAAAATATTTNAAAACAATANATAGGNNNAAGTTTNACAAATTTGAAAATTTCCATTTTTTTAATTTCTGTAAACAAATTAAAAATAATTNTAACTAATATTAATTAANAANTTTTAATTATTATNTATTAAATTAATATTAAATTTTANATTTAATAAAAATACAAATGATATTAATGAAAAACTTGTTAATACAAATTTANAATAATTTACTATTATTTATTAACAGATTAAATTTTATATTNTAATCAAAAAATTATTTTTTTNTAATTTTTCAATTNNAATATTAATTTATTTTNATAAATAANAAAAAATAAAACTTAANATAAATGAAAAAAAATTTAATTAACTAAAANCNTTAAAANNAAANANTTTNAATATATTATTTNCTAAATTNCACTTAAAACATAAATTTGTTGGGCATTGGTGGACCACGTACGTCTGCACTACTCATAACTGATTAATGGTCTTTTATATTTTCTAAACGATCTTTTTTTAATAATTTCTACATCAAAAATTCATGATTTTTGTTTATTATATTTTTATAAAATAACCGAAATAAGCTATAATTGTAATGTTGGGTTCAAGAATTTATGACCACCTTTTTGATCAGCGCGCAAAAACTAGAAATTGTGCACTTTTATAGTTTAAAATTGCCGTTTTTGTCCAACCTTACTCCACACTATCGTCTTTTCATTCATTTAGATTATTAAAAAAAAATTATATTTAAACATTTTTTATATTTTGATCGAGGAATATCATTTTCATTGCAAATAAATTAATCAAATTGATGTTTTAATTAATTGTTGTTTATAATTTTTGCTTTTAGTAGGTGCTTTTTTATAATATATTGGTGTTTTACGGATGTTTAATTGCTACGTAGAAAATAAATTAAAAATCGCTTTTTTAATAACATGATTGGTTTTTAACTGGATTACATTATAAGCAATGGTTTAACTTTAAAACTATACAATAATACCTATTGACTCTACTTTATTTTTAATCAATATCTATGTTTGCTTTTTTTTTTAAATATTAATTAAATAATTTACTTAAGACTTGTTTTTTATGTTATTTATTTTTTTAAGAATTTTATAGTAAGTTTTTATTCATTTTGACCAATTTAAGAACTTCTAATGGATGGGGCTAAGCCACATCAACGCCACAAGCTGTAAAAGGCTTTGCATATAATTTTACAGATTTGAATTCGCTCACATTCATCTTTTTCACTATATTTAAGAAACTAATAATTATTCATTTCAACAATTTTTGGTGCGAAAATATCAAATAACAAAAACGTAAAGTGAATTTCAGAACAATTTACTCAGGATTAATTTTGGTAACCAGAAATGTTATTAAAGATAGATTTTACCAAATTGATTTTTATTTATAACATGTATTTTCTCATTACAGACTAGGATTTTTTGTCGGCACTTTATTTCAGTTTTTTATCTCTGCATCTGAACGAAAATACTTATTATAATATTTTTTAATCATGCAACCGTCGAACACATTCCTTGGACTATCAATTTGTACGCCATGTCTCAATAATTCATGATAAGGTGCAATGTTAGGGCCGGATTATAATGTAATAATTTGTCGGCTTTTTTTTTTAAAATTAAGTAGAATATACCACATTTTTTATATTTACTGTACTAAATGTAGCGCGCTCTAGTGAATTTTTACTTTTAATCCAAAAAATTTTGCGAAGTGGTTTAGCAATTAATAATAATTTTGGATAGGCATTATTTTGTACGTTTTTAGTAAATATTGATTGCATTGTATGCAAGTAGCTGTTTTTTGTAAGTATTTTTATCTTTTTGATTAAAGGAAAATAATATAATAGCAACAAGATGTGTTATTTTATAAACATTATCTTTTTTAGATATGTATATAATTTATAACTAATTTAAACAACAGCTACTATAATGTAATTTTTATCAAAAATATAATTTTAGATTTAGAAAAAAAGCAAATAAAATAATGGAAGTTTAATTGGTTTTTTGCGTTTATTGAATTTTTTAAAAATTAGCTTAAAAACATTAAATTTTAATTCATATTTTGTGGTTCACTTTACGTAATTTGTTAATTATATGTCATATTAATAACTTTTTGAAATATTAATTTGTTTCGATAGAGAAACTGTTTTTTTTTGCAATTTGCATTTCTTTCCGGACTGCTTCGTTCAGCACGTCCCGGAATTTTGTTGTCGTCCAATTCGTTGGACTTTCACTCTTTTTGTTTAGGATGGTGCGCAGAAATGGTGGCGTGAGTTTTTTCTCCAACATGAGATGAGTCGGTGGGCCTTCAATGTCTTCGCCGGCGCTGTTGAGCTCTCTTGTGATCCGCTCGAGTTGCAGCATGAAGTCTCGGGTGTCTCGCAGACTTTTGCAGGCCTTGAGATTGGCCAGTTCGAAGTGTAGCGACCGGATGTGCTCTTCCGGTGCGCCATAGGTGTCCTTCAGGAGTTGGAGGGCCACTGCGTAGTTGGCGTCTTCCAATCTGAAGCCCGCTATCAGTTCTCTGGCCTCGCCGCCGAGCAGGTGGCGGAGCAGATTAAGCTTCTCGGCGCTGCGGATTTGCTAACAAAAATTGGGTTGAAAATGAATTCTTAATTAAAATAGAGCTCAAATATTTAGAAAAAAAGTGTAAAAAGAGAGAACTCTAAATTATAAATTCACTGAATAAATTATAATTATTGTTCTTTATTAAATTAATCATTTATTTATTTATGAAAAGTTTGGCAACAATTTGGATTCTTGAATTTCTATACATTTTTCTATTGTTGCAAAAAAGTTTATTCGTTTAGCTTAACTGAATAAGTTATTTACTAATTATTATAAAATTTTTACAATTTAGGAATAGTGTTAAAAAACGATGTCTATTAATAAAACAACAGTAATTCCAAGCGACGAAAATATGTTGTAATCAACATTATTTAAGTATATGGAGTAAAAACAAATTCGTCTGTGTTAACAAATTAATTATTGAGTATTCACTGAATTATTGGAATTGTTTCATTAGTAAATTTTACTAATAATAGTAAATGCTTAAAATGTACAAATGCGCAACAAAAAAAAGGATTTTTTAAAGAATTATTTGAATTCATAACACACGTCTACAGAGAAATATTTAATTGTTATATAGAAATATAATGTGAGCATTACATAAATATCAAAGCAAAATATAAAAATAAAAGTTTAACTTAAAAGGATTATTTTAATATATTTTACAAAGACAAAAGAATAAATGAAAATTGCCGTGGTCTAAAAAAATCGTTAATTTATGCACTAATAGATAGGGTTTTTACTCGATTTATTAAGAGATTTCCGAACAAATGCGGTCATTTTTTGAAAATTGGCAAAAAGTATTTATAAAATAAAAAACTTATATTCAATATAAATAATGAAATAAAAAAGATATAATAAACAATTTACCATTTGTTTTTTTAAATGATAACTTCTGTTAGCCCTTGCTAAAATAAAATAACTGGAAAAAATTATTATTTCATTTTAATTATGGCATATTACAAAAATAACCAGAATATTAAAAGGTGATGGAATCCGCCGATTCCAAAATAAAAGGTAAATATTTAATTTATTGTTAATCAATTGCCATCCACAAATGGCAGATGACGACTACTCGCATTAACGGGATGGGTCGAGTGAAAACAAAGTTGAATCAAATATCAAATGTATAAATTCAAAACTTTGTAACTGGTAATTAAAATGATTGTTAAAATATTGTAGAAACAGTAATAAAATTATAGATGCAATAATATCAATGGCATCTATAAAACAATGAAAATGCAATATTTAAACAAAATACTACAAATTAGAGTTATTTGCACCTATAAATTGTTGGGTTGATCGTGATCGAAAACCCCGCTTAAAGGTTTGTTTGGACTTTATTGAGGAATTCGCGTGGTTTCATTCATACAAAATAAATTGAAGCACCAAATTAAAATAATTTATGGCAATCAATTTTAATAAAAATGATTCCAACATTAAAAAAAATTTATTTTAGTTGGACGATCAAATAATTAAACTTTGAATCATAATTAAAATTAATAATATAATTTCAATTTAAAAAAATAAATATTTACAACAACAGTTAGTGATTAACATTGGCTCCATGGAATACGATAAAAGGGCAAATACTTGTGCATTGATTAGAATTTTTAAATAAATAAAAATAATTTCATTTATTTGATAGCAATACTATATATCTAAAAAATTTTGGAGTTTATTATTCTTTTATTTGATAATTATTTATTTTTGCATCGATGGAAAAAAAGATTCATGCTTAAGTCGTTCGCTTTTAGTAAAAAATAATAAATATTATTTTAAAATGGATATTAATGATATTTGAATTTATGTTTTAATTTCGCTTAATACATTTACGTCTTACTTTCAAATGTAAAACAAAAATTAAAATTTCTGATATCTTCTCTAATTTTTTTTTGAATTTATATTAGTTTAACCCTTATATCAGCTTTTATATTTCATTTACAAATTATTTTATTTGCAGCAAAAATTTCTAAATTAAAATGTCGATTTAAATTAATTTTAAATAATTAATAGTGTATATTAGAAATTCATTTAAAAAGTACCCTATTTATTTATTTTTACAAGGATTTTTTTATTCTTAGGTATAATTCAATGTTTTTTTGATATAAGTTTTAATAATTTTTAGTCTCTTTAAAACTTCCTAAATTTACATAAATGTCGGTTTTGCTTTTTATCTTGACATGAAATGTTATTTTTTTCCTTCAATTTAATTTTTCGATATTTGAAAATGTTCAATTATTTAATTTTATTGCGTTTAGAATTCATTTTCTTTATTGAAGTTTAGGCCTTCTTTGACAATCAATTGCGCGTTGCAACTGTTGTTGGGCGTCGGATTTAAAATTTAACACCTTCCTTAGAATTGGTTTGGCTTTTTTTTGTCGTTGGAGTTTTGTCCGTCAATGGACGGGTACTGTAAAGATAACATTTAAAAATGAATATAATTCTCCAAATTTGGTTTATAAAATATTTATTTATTATTAAGTTTAAATTTGTTTCTCGACTTTGATGCAAGTTACTGGTGGCTTAATTATTATATTACAAATAAGTGTCTCGCAACAACGAGCCTGCACGCCGTTCAAAGAGTTCTTAGAAAATTATATAAAATACACTTAATATCCAACGAAAAATAACAAATAAAAGCATTTTAATTACTAAAAAATGAATACATATTTTTAAAAAAATCATTAACCTGCAATTTGCTTACATCAAATTTGACAAAATAAAACGTAAATTAAAATTATTTTATTAAAACCAATTTTTAACATGATTATAATGAAACTAGAATAAAGAGCTTTTTAACGCTTTTTATTCACTATTGAAAAATATTCAAAAGTTGTAGAAAGCGGTATTATAATTCACTTTAAATGTTCGAACGGTTACTTTTGTTCCAATCATCTTTATTATAATTGCGAAGATATAAATAAGTTAAAAAGAAAATAAAATAAAAACATTATAAGTAATAAAATGACTTCAACATTATCACTGAGTGCAAAAAAATTTTAAATATTAAATTTAATACAATTTGTCTTAAATATTATTTAAGAGCTAAAAGTCAATGCTTAAAAAATTTAAAAAAATACTTAAAGATTAAACAATTTTAAAAAAGCTCGTCCGGTAATAATTTTGACAAATGAAAAATAAGGGCATAATACATATTGACGATAAATTAGAAATCGAATATTAATTACTTAGTAAATTTAAATTAATTTAATATCAGCCAAAATAAAAAATAATTATTTCTACAGAATTTAAAATATATTATTATAATTCGGGATGAAAAATTAAATAACAAAGATATTGATTGAAAAAAGATCAAAATGGTCCCTGCTTTTATTATTATATCAAACCCCATTGCTGATATTACCGTAATCTTTACGGAAAAGTATGAAAGCAGATTATCTATAAAATAAGTTATTGGTTGGCTCATTAACCCGCACACAGAGACGTTTGGCGAGTCCGAAAAGATAGAGCAAGTGCTCTTCTACAATAAATAATCTGTTGAAATGCTTTATTCACTATAATTATTTATTAAATTTTTTTTGTTGTAGATTTCTTATCTTTTTTTAGCAACGCTATGTCACCGTCATCGAGCTTTAATGTTATTGATGTAAAAGTCTTAGTTAAACAATCATTTAATGTATAACAAAAAAAATGTAAAGGCAAAATGTAATACAAAAAGTATTAATAAATTGAAAAATATTAATGCTTATGCAATAATTGGGTATTTAAATTTATGAACAACAACGCGACACAGTTATCTCAAAAAATAGTCTAAAAAACATAAACAGAAGCGCAAATCTTATTATTAGACTTAAGTAAAAAGATATTGCTTTTTTTTATTATTATCATTTGAGCACTAAATAAGAGAAAATGATAATTAAAATCAGTTGAATATAATGCAGATTATAATAAACATAAATTTTCACTTTTTATTTAAAAATAAACGAAGAGATCAGTTTTATTGACAGATTCTCAACTGCTTCAACAACAAATCGTGCGCCAGATTTGCGTCAAATCCGACTACCGCTGCGAAACCCACTGATAAGTATCGGCATTGTTGAAAGATTCAATCGTCGGCATTAATCAATTTAGCGCGTAACAAATTTGTTAGCAAAAATGCCATTTTAATAGCAAGGCACTATGATGACAACTTTTGTTTACTTAAAAACAATAAATAAAGCTTAACCGATCTATAATTTCCTATTTTCACTATTGATCACTTGCAATACCATCTGGATATTGCATTTTCTTTAGCTAATTTCCCTGTTAAATAATGAAATCCTGTTATTAATTTTAAAATGCAAATATAAAACAATTAAGAAATATTTTTAATTCATATCTAAATTTTTTTTAAGTAAATTGAATTGTTTTTAAAATTAAAGCATGACAAATGTTAACATTTGTATAATAATAAATCTAATTAAAGTAATGTTTCAAACTTTTAAATCATTCATCAGCTTCAAAAGCAACTTTTTTATGCGCATCTAGCGATCTAATAAGAAATATTCGATCCTTCATAACAATTTTTTATTTATCCAATGATTGAATTGTGAGATTATTAGATTGTTAAACTATTAAACAAGGTATGAAATTTAAATGTTGGTCAAAATCATTAAATTACAAAATTATTTGTTAAAAAATACTATCAGTTTAAAAAAAAGCGCGTAAATAAAGGCGCGATCAAACGCAGCCAGTGCAAAATAAATAAACGAACTAAAATTAAAATGTATTTTAAAATAAGTCAGTTCAATATTATTATATCCCTCTACAAAAATGAATTGGATATTTTTAATATTAAAACAAATTCAATATGTTTTTACAAAATACAAAAGCATCCTTTTCAAAATACGTAAAATACTCAATATAATTCATTCAAATATACGTGAAATAAAAAATAATTAACAATGATATTGGAATAACAATGATGGTGGATGCCACGAATAAATATAATTTAGTTTATTAAAAAACAAAAAGCAAACGACCAATAAAAAAATAACTCATTTGGAAGATAACACAATGAGAAAATTTATTTAACAAAAAAAATTAAATAAATACTGTGAATATGAATAAGATAAAGGATGAAAAAGTACCGCGACACGATACAGAGATGGGACATCTAACATTTTAAGTGGAGACCGGGTTGATTCGGATACCCTTAATAAACTTGATGCTATGCTCCTTGAACATCATATATTAGAATAAATCGACTTTAAATTATAAACCAATAACGAATATACCAAATAAATTGTTTTAAAATACGCAAATTAATCATTTGGTGCAAAATATTCATAGATTTGGGTGTTGTGCTCATCGTCATACATAAACGAATTTCATCGATTTTTATAAATTAAAACATTGATAGAACATAAATAACTAAAGCACCAAAAACTTAAATATGTGAAAAAAATGCCAAACTAAACTAATTGAAATGGCCGTGCCCGCTTTTAAATTGGTGCAACTTTAATAAAATATAAACCAAAAATTCTTACAAAAAAAAAACCAAAAAAAAAGAAAGAAAATAAGTTCTGAAGATTAATTAATTTTACAAATAGATTTTTTAATACATATTAAATCAAATCTTATTTTTTCTATTTAAATATTAGTTAATAATAGTTGACAATAAATTATTTATAGAATTATATAAAATAAATTTTAAAATAATTAGCAGATTTTTTGAAACTAAAATTTGGTAGTAAGAAAAATACTCTGGGGTTTATTTAAATTTATTTTTTATATTATTATCTTGAATCAAGTTAATTAACTTTTAATTATTGATGTTTTAAACATTTATTATTTTCACTAAACTATAAACAACACTAAAAATTATGATAATTAATATTTTATTTTGTTTTTGAATTCTTTTGATTTAATTGAAGTTTTATCAACAGAGAAAGGGTTAGCTATCTTAATTTATTGATGGCAGTTCTAACAGTTAAGAAATAGCATATAAAATTATATTTAGAAGAATAATAATAGTAATTGTGAAAATAATAATATTACTAGAAGTAAAAAATTTGTTTATAGATTTCTCAATCGCTGAGTACATTCGAGGTTAACCGCGTTAGTATTATTTAAATTTTTAAATCTGTAATCAACCACATCTGGATTGTCGGAACCCGAGCATTTTGTGCTTTTTGACGATTTTGAGTTAAATGTAAATTTTGAAAAAATTCATTCTCGAAAAATGTTTAAATCCGGGTCCGGAATTGAGAATTAGGATCAATGCAGATAAATAAAGTATAGATTTTCATAGAACACGACAGCGATTGGCATATAATTAGTTAATATTTTATTAGAATCGTAATTTTATATGCGGATGTATGCTGATTAGAATAAAATATTACGATTATTTATTAATTGCCTGCTCTTAAAAATTAAGCAAGAAATAAAAACATTTATTCAAAATGAATTGAAATTGTTTATTTAAAAAGTACTAATTTTTCTAGCAATAATTTAAATACAAATTTTATTATAATTAACAGTATTTTAACTTTGCGACTTTGAATAATCTTAATTTAAATTTGATACACTTTTATAATTTTCAAATATATTTATGCTAGCAAATAAAACTTTCGTTTTTATAACAACATGTTGCGATTGGACGCACTTCAATCATGTCCTGATTGTTTAATTATATACATATAAATTAAGTTTTGCTCAAACTTCGCAAAGTTGCAGGACGCTTCAACAGCGCTCGAACTCATGCTACCAGCATTAAATTTTGAAGAAAATTATTTGTAATTATGCAAATTTTTTAATCCCTATGGTGCAATAAATTAAGAATTTATATAATTTCAAGTTTAAATATTGGCAAGAACATTTAAATCAGGGTTTGTTTTAAAATTTGGCAATTAATTTGGCTATGTTAAAATAGCTAATATTTTATGCATACGTTCATTTTCGAGTCTTTTCCAGTGATGCAACACGCCTGAACAAGAGATCACTGTGTTGAGATAAAGTGTAATAAAATAATTTAAATTCACTTAAAAGCAAATTGGCGCGAAGTTGCCATGCAACAAAATAAAATTAATTATATTTTTAATTGTTTTAAAAATATTATTGCTCAAATAATTTAAACAATTTAATGCTACAATTTTAATACCAGAAATTTGGTAGCTTTAATCCAATGTTAGAGCAGTTTTTTTCATATATTATTTCTTTATGATTCAATTCAATTTTTGTTGAGGCTTCTTGTCCAATTTTATTATTTTATTCATATTCATATTCATATTCATTGTTCTGCTATTTATCATTTCATAATTTTTATTTGTTCTTTTTCAAAAATATACTGTTTTTGTGAAACGGACGATCATGCATTTATATTTCTATCTAATTTATTCATTTATTGTTTTTTTATGATTCATTCAATTTTTGTTTAATTTGATCAATTTTCTTTGCTTAGGTTTTGTCGTTTTTTATCATTCCGCTTTATAGTTTTTATTATTTTATTTGAATGAATATTTTCTTTTTTTATTTATTATTATATATTCGTCAAAATTTTATTTGTTCAGGCACAATAATTGATGAAAAATTCTCTCATCTTTTAATTGCTGATGTTTTCAATATATATTAAACAATTACTTATGATTTATTGTGACATACGATTAGTCAGGAAAATGCTGAAAGTACTAAATTTTTTAAGCGAAATAAATAATCAAAATTAAAATCATGTTGTGAGAGTTACAGCACAAAACCATAGCGGATGGATGGCTAATGGAGAAACTTATATAAGTAATAGATAATTAATTCACTAAAACCATAGCATCAATACAAAACTATCATCAATTGAAAACTCTTTTTGGAACAAGACAAAAAAGAATCTAATTATTCGTTAAAGTTATTAAAGCATAGTGCACTGTCATGTAAAATAAAATGGCAAGGATGCATATGGATATGTGCGACGCGGGATATACACTGGAATTGAACTCTCAGATAACAAATGAGGTGCTATCTCAAAATAAACAATTTGTCTTAATTTATTTAAATAAAAGAAAATTAAAATGAAATAAAACTTTAAATGTTGTTAACAAATACACTTGTCAAACAATAGGTATAAAAAAATTTTATTCCACAAGTAAGTAAATCATTGCATTCTATAAACTCAAAATAATTTAATCAAAGTTTAAGAAATAAATTTAATATATTTTAAAAAATTAAATATCAGCTTAATGTTAAAAAATGACAATATATTAATGGTAATAAAGACTGCTTACACTATCAAAAGCTGAACCAATTTGTTAAATTGTCAGAGTAGTATTATTATATTTTATAATAAATATTAAAAATATAAGCCAACTCAGTTTCGCATGTTGTTGATGTATGTTAAGAGGAACAAAGCAGATAAATTGACGATTGTTTATTATTCGCAATCAAAAGAATGCTTTAAAATTTAATGATTATTTTTGTTTGCTTTCAAAAATTAATTATTATGCTTTATTTAGATATAATCAGAACAAAGCTGGACGGATTTAATTAAAACAAAAAATAAATAAACAATAATTTTAAAACTTAATTCCATTTTTAAAAATATTTTTATCAAATTTATTCAACAAATCAAAGGGATTAATTAATATTCTACTTTTTTAAATAAATGTATTTCACATTAAAAAGAGCATAATAACAAGAAATAAAATTAAAAAGATATAAAAATAATAATATGTAATTATCAAATTAACCGCATTCACTGCCAAAAATTTTTTTGTCTATTTTTTGACTGCGACGCGACAAAGCAGCTGATAGTCAGGTATATTTCATGTGACAAATTTACCATTGATTACCAGTTTTTAAGATCATATAAAGTTTTGTTTCAATTAAATTAAAAATTATGTAAAGGAGAGTTGTAAGAATTTTGAACTTGGTTTAAAATAGCAAAATATTATAAACTTTATGAAATTAAAAAACAACATAAATATTTAAATACTGGTATTAAAGCAACAAAAAAAACACATTTTAAAGTAATATTAATTCAATTTTATTCATACAAAACGCATCTAATGGTTAATTTCACTAGAAATTGTATTTCTCTCTCGATCAAAAGTTTAAATCCTAAAAAAATAAAAGAAATTAAACAAAAATTTTTAGAGAAATAAATGGAAGTTGGACAGTGCCGAGCATTTTGTTTAAAATTGGTCCTTAAAATCTTATGGGCAAATTTTTATATATGAAACATATATTTCGAATTTAACCATATTATTAACGTTATTATTTTAACAAATTAAGTTTAAAAAATAATTAAAAACAATTTTGTAAAGTATATAAAAAATAAAAATAAAATTTGTTAGATAATACATAAGAAAATAACATAAAATAAATAATGCTTTTTAATTTATTTTTTAAAAAATTTGAAAAGTTCTATTAAAAATAGACACATCATTCAATACAAAAAGGCACAGCGCTTCGCTTCTTAAATAAAATTTTATATGGTAATTGGTTTAATAACTGAATTTTGCGTTTTATTATTTTTCTAGAAAATAATTTATTCCAAATTTTACTTTGAACAAAAAAAAAAGCTTTTATTTAAGACATACACATTTTACGTAATTTATTTAATAATTTGAGTAATTTTTTTGAGACGTAATTAACATCTAATATTTTTACTAGATCACGTTTTGCATTAGTAATCTGTGTTTAATTTATTTTATAAGTTTAAATTTTGTAACAAATCAATAAATATACGCAGTTTCCTAGACATTTTAATATAAAAATAGATTAATTTACGAGACAATCCTCCGCTGGTAGGGTTAGCATAAGCGCTGTATTTTTCTATTTATTGTATTGAGGTATATCGAATTTGTTTTGGTTAAGCAGGTGGATTCATGTAAAACAATAGTAACTTTTGGTTTTGTTTATAAAAAACTTTTAATAAAAATTGTCAAATTCCATTTTTCTCAAATTAATTTTAAGCTGTTTGCAGTATCATATAAATTTTAAATGCCTATTGCATCCACAAAAACCTTAGGGCGGATAGTTTAAGCAATTTTTTTAACAGGCCAGATTCTCAGGCAACCCAGATCATTTGATGTTTTTGTATAAATAATTTAATTAATTTTAATATACCAAATAAATTAAGATTTAAATAATAACATAGTTGTAAATTTTTAAAACTAATCATTTTAACAATTTATTTTTTTATTATCTTTAATTTAATTGCTCACTTTTTCTAAAAATTTGATAGCAAATGAAAACCCTTCTTGTTTGTTGCTTCCGTTTTTTTCTTCGCGGTTCCTCAACTCCCACTACACATAAAAACGGATAGGATCTGAAAAACAGGCAGAATTTAAAAAATATAAATCAAAAGGCGCTATGCGCACTCAAATAGAGCCAAATTTATAGCAGCAAATTAAATATTTGTATTTAAAAAGAATTATTACATCTTTGTCTCAATGGATGTGCATTGATTCGGAAGTAGCTTGCAATTGAGGTGGCTTTTGACAGCTATTTGAGGTATTTGATATTGAAATCATAATATAAAAAAATTGAAGAACAATATAGGATTTCATAAAATATTTTTTAAAGTCTTAATTTGTTGATTAAAATAAATTTCCAATTTACATATATAAACGACTGATAATACGATGTTTTTATGTTAGCGAATAAAAAAACTAAAAATTAAAAAAATGTCTTGTTTTAAAAACATCACAATAAAAACTATACCAAAAGCTAAATTATTAATGTTTTATTTAAAATAAAACAAACATTTTTTAAATAACTAGCAATTTTGATTATTTCTAAATAAAATAATATGATCGCTATTCTTAAATAAAATTTTATATGGTAATTGGTTTAATAACTGAATTTTGCGTTTTATTATTTTTCTAGAAAATAATTTATTCCAAATTTTACTTTGAACAAAAAAAAAAGCTTTTATTTAAGACATACACATTTTACGTAATTTATTTAATAATTTGAGTAATTTTTTTGAGACGTAATTAACATCTAATATTTTTACTAGATCACGTTTTGCATTTATTTATCCGTTTAATTAATGTTTACTTTATTGTAGACAATACTGTTTTTTTTATATTGTTTTAATAAAAAAAATATTTTAATTATAAACCTCTTTAACGCGCGTTAAAATAAATATTATAATTTTTTTAAACAGCTGTTCATTTTGTCAATTGAAAAAATTTAGTGCAATTGCAATTATTGTCATAATTATAAGAATCTTAAGATTAATTGCTATTGAATTTTTTAAACTTATAATAATGAGGAATATATTTTTTACTAATCTAATTGTTTAATTTAACGGTATAATACTAAAATAATGCTTATTTTATTGGGTTTCACATATAATTCAAAATGTTGCCAATCGTATAGTAACTAAAATAGGTTTAATTAGTTTATATTTAAATAAACGATTTTTTAGGATGAACGAAAACCCTTATTTTCATTGAACAAGCAGACAATAACAATAAATTACAGAGCTTTTGATACTTTTTGTTGCTAAGGATTATATAAAGCTTACACTGCAATAGCATTGCCAATGCGCTAAGCTTTTAAGGTTATGCAAAAATAAATTAAATCCTGACAAGATGCTCACAATAGTTAGAGTTAATTCGAGTAAAATGCTTAAAAAATGATAAAATAACAATTACATCATGAGATTTTTTATCACAATTGCAAAGCTATTATTTAAATCAACAAAAAAAAAACTAGGCAAACAGCTCAATTTTTAAAAAGCACAATTTAATTTTAACTCTAAGCTTCAAATATACATTAATAAATATAACTATTATGCCACTTGCAGATGTATATTGGACTTCCATTGTGAAAAAATCTGCAGCAAAAGCTATTTTTTTGTCGAAATAATTTTGAAAATATTTATAAGATTTTATTTTTTTTTTATTTAATTTATGTATAAGGAGATTTTTAACTTGCGTTATTTTGACGCTACTTGATCAACTTTATTATTTTATCTTATTCATTTTCATGTTTTCTTATTTAGAAATATCATTTATCTTTTTTTGACAAACATTTTAGCAATGTTATTTATTAAAATGTATTTTTTGTTAAATTTTGTTCATTTCATTGTTATTTTATTTATATCTGTCATTTACTTTATTTCAAGCTTAACCCCAAATTGTTTAAATTCTTGTAGCGGAGATAGCAACTTTTTTGTTATTTTTTTTATTAATTGGTTTACATTATTTTAAAACTTTTCTTTTTATTCTTATTTGGAGAACATTTTATTGCATACGAATTGCAATTTTTTCCCGTATGTTTTTACGTAGGTTGTTGAACGTATCGAGCTCTTTAATATTTATATTTTTCTATTTAAAATTCATTTTTTAACTAAAATTGTTTAGACGAATTTGTCTCTCTATTTTAGCCGACTTGTAAGAAATTAATTGGAAATAAAAATACATGAATATTTATTGGTTTATATTTGATTATATAAATTTTATTTAAGCGCTATAAGTTGATACTAACATATTGTTCTTAATTGTTGAGGTCCCTTCTTCTTTTACTCTTCTGGACTTTCTTTGACATATTTTGTAATTTTGTCATAAAGCAATTAAAGTGCGACTGAGTTGGGTATTATTAAATACTGTCATTTAAGCGACGTTGCATTATCTATATGTATTTTTAATAAATTTTATAGGCTAAGAGTAAATAAATTTATTTAAAATTAAGAAAAATTTATTCACTTTAAATCTTGGCATTCCCTTGACGTCTCGTCGTGCAATGTTATAAAAAAAATTTTTACATGATATTTTATGTGATTAAAGAAGGTAATATCAAATAAAGTGAATTTTTGTATCTATTTAAGAATATGACACAAAATTTAATTCGCTGTGCACTTTGCCATAGTGCGTGCGTGAATAAGTCAGGGTAATCATTAACATAATTAAATTCAATATTTTTTTTTATTGCAATTTACACTAAAATGTTTATAATTTTTGGCTAAAATATTTTATATTTAAATTTTTATAGAGTTTTTCCTTTATTTTAAATAAATAAAGTCACTTATATAAAGCAATGTTACGCCGCCAGAAATGAGAGCCAAATTTATTGATGCAAGCAATATGCATTTAAAATTTTTTTATTAAAAAATTTAAATATTCAATTGTGATTATTTTTTCAATCTTTTACTAGGTTAAGCATTCGTATAATTTTTATAATTTTTTTACATTTTTGCTTTATTATTTGCGCCCTTTTATAGTTTATGTCGGTCAAACTGGTAAACTTTGTGCAGTGTTGTGTATTGGGCATATGCTACACGTTGAGCGCAAATACGGATGGCCAAAGGCCCAGTTTGACTGCAAATTGCAACTTTTTTGAGAATGAAGTTCTTCAACACTTTGGATCAGAAATTTATTTATTGGAATTTCAAATAATTCTTAATTCTGTTTAGAATTAATTATTTTAAATTGTTTACCGTTTATTAAACTGTTTTGTTTCTTGCGGATTGATAAAATGGGAAACATGCACTGTTTTTTGTCATTTTAAACAGGTTTCTTCCGTGTTCTACGCTAAACGCAAACGGTAGCCAGACTACCTGTTAACACGGTGCAGGTTGGTTCTGCTCTCGGATTATTGTTGGAGGCGCAGAGCCCGAAACCATTCTCAGTTTATTCTCCAACCGTTGTCTACAATAAATAAATGATTATTTTGCATTATTTTTTATTATACTAAAACCTTTTTAATGTAGTATTATTTAGATCCATCGTTTAACAATTAAAGATTTATTATATATCAAATTTAGAAGTTTATGGTTTTTGTTATAACATTTATTGTTTATTTTATTTTTTAAATTTTAATCTTCGTGATAATTTCGGTTTGCAACAACCAAATATTTTAATGCTTACAATTAAACTTAAGTAAATTTAATAGCAAATGCATCAAAATCAATCCTCCGATATATTATTTAAAAAATTTTTTTTCTAGTTTAAACATAGAATTTTGGCAATAAATAAAATTATGTGAAATTACTCAGCAAGATTCAAGAAATAATCTGCGATAATAAATATAATTTCCGTTTAATTTTTTGATGCAATTTAACTTACAATATCGTCGATTTCCAGATATGCCGAATTTGCCCCCAAACCAAAGCCCACGTATATCACTCCCATTTTAATCCATGTTTAAACAAAATAAATGTAAAAAATTAATTTGCATACATTTGTTTATAAATTCATATGAAAAGGTTTGCAAAATTTTGCTTATTATCGATTCTCAATGTCTAAATTATATTTCTCATTTATTAAGTTATTTTGTATTTTTTAAAAATTAAGATGTTAGTTAAGTTATTATTGTTTTATTTATGGTTCTACGTAAAAAAATGTCAAGCAATTAATTAATTATGGGCTTATTAATTAAAATTTTAATTTCATTTATTAACAAATTCTGCAGGTTCCTATCTCGCGTTTTAATTTAATTTTTATAGTTGGATTGATTAAATTGTTAAATTCATTCTTTACAACCAATAATTAGCAAGGGTCCATGATCATGCTTTTAATAATTATAGAATTAATTTACAAATAGTATTTTCCTTACATTAATATTTTAGGCTCTATATTTAAAATATATTCAACTTATAATTTAAATAATACTATTTCATATTCACAATTAAATATTTTAAACTTCAATTTGTTAAGTTTAATATAATGAGTTCACCTTTTGATGTATTTTTAGTAAAATCATAATAAGTAAATTTGATAATTTGGGTTTGGAATTGTCCCCATACTCCCTGACAAAAAGCTTTTTAATGGTAAAATAAGGCCTGCTGACGGTTGGAAAACATTTTAAATTTATATTCAAAAATTAATTTTTTACACATTTTTATTACAGTTTAAACTATTTATAAGGCACAATAATATTCTTTGCTATTTTAAATTTTATAATGCAATATTTTTCAGGCTTCCATCTAAGTACTAATTGTTTGTGAAGTATAAAAATTATATATTTATTTTACTTTTGTTATGTAATATTTCTTTTATCATTTTTCAATGCTGGGTTTGATTTTGGCATATATTTTACTGTCGTTTTTAGAATTAATTAAGTTGTTTATTGAACAGATATATGTATATTTATTAATTTTTTTAGTCCTGGAAAAGAATTACCCTTAAACTTTAGAGTATGTTAACTATTTAATACAAAAAAAACATCAAAAGCTCTAAATGAGTAGAAAAAGCATTACAGCAAAGTCCCAATGGAATAGAAGTTTCAAAAAAGTTATAATGTAAAATTGCAAAAAATAACATTCTTAAAGAAAAGTCAATAATTCTTATATTCCTGCTTCTTAGTTGATTTTTTAATTATTTAATATCTAATTAATTTTTTTTTCTTCGTGCATTATAGGAAATGAGCCCAACTCGACAACATATTAGCTTTCCAGTCCCAAACAATGATTAAAATTAAAAAAACCCAAATTAAGAAACATACCAAAAGCAGCGCGTCATTACTTTAAATATAAAAAAACAACGCTCGAACTTTGTTTGGTAATTATAATTAATATTGCAATATTTTTACAAAATCACTCCAAAAGAGCCTTCTTAATTAACTATAAGATTATTTTCATATTTGCAATGCAGTATAATTTGAAATAAAAGATCGGGATAAGGTCTGAACAATTGACGACGAAATAGTGGGGGAAAGCGAGAGATAGCGAGCAGTTGGTGAAATATTAAGGGAAGAGCAAATAACTCAACAGTTTGAAGATTTATTTTTACCTTTTTAAAACTACATATTGTTGCCAGTCTTCCATTTTTCATAACAAAACAAGTGGTTCGACTTTGTTATTCAATATCAAAGCAAATCTTTTTGTTGAGTAATGAATGCTTTAAAAATGTTGCACGCGGAGCTGTTTAAACAGCCTATCGGAGGGTGAACTGCGTTTAATTTCCATATTTTGTTTTCAGGTTTTTTACAATAGTTGATAGCTTGAAACTGTGTTTCTTTTCTTTTTTCTATATAAGCAGCACACCGTAAACACCATGTATTCTGTCAAAATAAACATGTTTATTAAACTCTATGTATTTTTCAATGTTCTTCTTTTATTATTGAATATTCCCTTACCATTAAATATAGTTTCATTTATTAGAGCACATTTATAAATTATAAGTTTAAAATAAAATTATTTGGCTCAGTTACGTTCTACATAGTTGCCCGTGCAACTACGGAGTGATTGAGTGGCGATAGCTCGGCGTTAAAAAAAATCAATTTTATTTATTTAAAATGTTATTTTGGTGTCGAATTTTAATAATTTAAAAGCCTAACTTCTGCCGCACAACACTAATAAAGGCATTTGAACGATCTAGTACAAGAGTCACAATATTTCTTCAAAGGGTGAAAAAAATTAAATACGATTTTGACAGTAAAATAAAGCTTTAGTGTGGCGTTTTTAAATTCAACACTTCTCAAGAAGCGTGTATCCATCATACAACGTGTAATAAGACCAGGTTTCCAGTTCAATTTTTTGCATCACGCTTGGCATACGCGCAACGCGTCTCATTCAATGTTTTGGATTAATTCTAAGAAATAAAGCATGCATAAAAATAAATAAAATTAAAAAATAATATTGACCATTTTTTATACAGTTTATGGAAAAAATAGTTGATACTTTGAAAATAAATATTCAATGGACCAAAGACGACAGTGAGTGAAATAACAGCGATCCACCCAGACTTGCTTAATGTTAAAGCAGTTAAATTCTAATTCAAATGAGTTAAGACTATAATCAGTCGATGTATAAATAAATTAAGCAATTGATTTAAATGCTATATTAATTTAACCTGTTCTTATTAAGCTAAAAGAGCACCAAAAAGGTAGCAGCTGTGCCTTAATAAATATATATGAATACTTAAAAAGACTATATAATTAATGCAACTAAATATTTCCAACAAGTTGTCAAACATAAAATTACTAGTAAATGCAAAAAAATTGATTCAAATTAAACCAATATTTTAACATAAATAACTTAAAATAGTTACACAAATAATAATCAGTTCTTAGTTTATAAACAAATTATACTATATATTAAAAGGTGGTGGCTGCCAATTGATTATGAAAGAGCCAACCAACTTGTAATGACTGTTCGAGAATGCGAATTTATAAGCTGTAAGATAGAAGGCCACTCTGGACATCTGTCAACAAAAAAAACAATATACATAATTTTCAAGTAAAATAATGCTTTTAAAGAAACATTAATTTGAACGATATAAATAATATAAGTATTAAAACGAGCTAATTCGACATAACAAAGTTAAATTTAAAAATAATAATGTTAAAATTATGTTTTAGGCTCATAAATAATCAAAATAAAAATAAATATTAAGATAACAGTTTTTGTTTAAAATAACACAATTGAATACCGGATCTTAATTTGCATTAGTTCGTCAAAGTGATTATTACTTTTTTCTACACAATATCTGATAATAAATTCTAAAAAAGCTATATGCATTCTTTTAATGCAATTTATAACGTGTTTACCAAATCTTAAAATACGATTTTTTAAAGTGATGAATAATTTATAAATTACTGAAATAATTGTATTTTCAGAAATATAAAAGTGGGTGACAAATGCAAAGTGAATGCCGACTCAATATATGCAACGATCAAGACATTCATGGGGACAGTGCACCTTAATGAGGTTAAACAATTCTACGGTGTATTAGCTAATTACAAAAATGTAGTGAAAATTAAACTCAACTACTTTTGACTTATTTATATTAAAGATGGGCATGAAGCACGGATTGAATTTAAACTAATTTTAATTCAATTGCGTTGACATTTTATTAAATAAAAATATTTTTTGTATTGGTTGGTTTTAATCAAATGTAGAAATAATTGATGATTTGGTTGTATTATAAAATTAATTTTTAAAGTTAAATATAAATGGGTAATTGGAATATTAAAAAAATTAGATAGAAATTTCACAAATTAGACAATTCCCGTTAGTGTAATTTATGTAAACATATTACTATTAAATGTAACCAATATTAATTAAAAATTTCTAATTATTTTGTAATTTTTTAATACTAATCTTTGATTCAACAAAAACACAATTAAAGTGAATGAAATACCGGTGAGTGGAAGATGTAAAAGTTTACAAATATTTATAACAGATTGGTTTTTATTTTCGGATCTAAAAATTTTCAATTTCTGGCTTATCGATTACTATCAATTACTTGGCATACAAAAAAATAATAAACCCTATAAACAATAAAAATAAATCTATTTAATTTAAATCATTAATAAAAAATATATATTATTTGCTAAATTACACTTAAAACATAAATTTGTTTTTAAAAGTTGCTGTATTTGCAGTCTCAAAAAATCTAAAAAATTAAACAAAATCTATAAAAGCATCGTAAGAGGAAGAGTCGGACTCATCATCAGCAACGTCGACAATTAATTTATAACAAATAAAAGCCAGCAATGAAATAAAAACTAAGGTCAATAATTTAATTTTGATTTTATAATTAATGAATATTAATTAGCAGAGTCGATAAATTTATGAATATACCAAATAATTTTTATTTAGTAAGTTGTATTTCTTAACTTTAAACTTCCTTATTTTAAGAATCGATTTTTATATTTTATGTTATAGTTTAAGGTAATTATTAAATTAATTTGCTCAGCTTTGTCTAAGATTAGTTGTGTTAAACCCAAATTTTCATGTTTGTACTGCATTCATTTTAAGTTTTTGGACAATTGTAATTTGCAAATCTTTATTCATTAATGTTCTTGCTTTTAATTATTTGCATTATATTAATTAGTTTAATTGTATAAAATATGCCTTCTACATCGCTGT
The DNA here is from genome assembly GCA_020449905.1 of Globodera pallida. Classification (NCBI taxonomy): domain Eukaryota; kingdom Metazoa; phylum Nematoda; class Chromadorea; order Rhabditida; family Heteroderidae; genus Globodera; species Globodera pallida. The sequence goes on from JAIXHY010000047.1 coordinate 51,120, forward strand.
TGCTCGGCAAGTGTAAATTAAGATAAAGTATTAGTTTGTTTTAAACTTTCAATCGATTAGATGGATATTTAGTTTTGGTAAAACCCTCGACAAGCTTTGTATATTTTAAGAAAATGTAAATTTTTGACCCAATAGCACAAGTACAACTACTAAATACTACTATACAAATTAAAAAAACATCTTTTTTCTTTGTTATTTCAAATAATTTGAAATTTGTGTTGTAACAAAATAAAAGAAAAAAAGAATTCAAAATTATTAAAAATACAATAAAAGCTTGTTTTATTTTAAAAGAAATGATTTAACAACTATAAACTTAATACGAAATGATGAAAAAATATTAAGTGATTATAAATTATTAGAAATATTAATAAAGTTTGCAAAATTAACATATATTCAAAAAAAGTTCAAATTAATTTACCTATGTAACACCAACTCAGATCAAATTCAAAACAATAAATTTAACCTAATTACATATTTGGAACACGACTTTTGCTGATTTAAATTCTTTCACAATTTTTTCAATTTTCTAAAATTTGTAAAAAAATTTATTTTTCTATTAAATAAAGATTATTTATTGTTTGACCAAATAATTTACTGTCATTACTCAGATCAAAAGCTTTCGAACCAACTTGTCTATAATTTTGTTGGGCTTTTTTTAAATCATTAAAAAAAAAGTTAATTTTTTATTTTTTTTGCTTTATTTTATAACTGTGATTTTTTAACAACTCTTATTTTTAACCGTTGATTATTTGAATTTAATCATTTATTTATTTAATTAATTCAAAAAAAAAGTAAAATTTTTAAAAAGGATGTGGCTACTAAATTATTATTAATCTTTGTTTTGCATTATTGCATCAGTTTGCTAGATTTATGTGGCAAAATATTTAAAGTAAAAATATTTTTAACTTTTTGTTGGAAGTGTGTCTTCGCTTAGGGTCCATGCTTCTTAGCCGCGGCGTCGATGAAGTAAAAATCAACCGCTCGCGATTATATCCTTTAACATATAATTATATATATTATTCATTTATTAGTTTTACACTTTATTTAAAACACATTGGTTTTCAATTTAAGCCGTTGTTCATGTCTGGTGAGAAACAATATTGCTAGAGTTACCAAGTTTATTACTTTTTGCCAATTGTGTTTTAATTTACTATTGTATTATTTACTAATCTAAGAATGTTGTTATTTGTTTATATCATCATGCAAATTTTTTTATTTAATTAAGTGAAGTGAAAATCGACCACACGGTTGCAACGGATTTATATTTTCTTTTATTAATTTTACATTTATTGCACTGCGTTGAGCTTAATTATCAGCATATCTGGTATTTCCAATTTATTGCAAAAAATTATTAGATAAATTTAATTTTTTAATAAAGGGAATAAAAGAAACAATTTTAAATTTTTTATGAGTGTATCTTTGGATTACATTGCATTTTTTTGTAAAGCATATGGTCGGGAATACAAGTTTTTTTTTGCGAATTCGAATCGCAGCATTTCGTTATGCGGAGTGTCTTATTTTATTAGGGCAAGTATTTAAATTGAGAATCCATTGATCATCGCCTTCTAACTGTCCTGCATACTTTAATTCACATCTTAAATTTTAAAGCTTACTCTCTGGTAAGTCTTCATATAACAACCTGTGTTATAGCAATCTTGCGCTGAATCCGTTTATTTATTTTGATATAAATAAAATTTTGAATTTTAATTTTTGTTGGTATTGGTTTTTGTTTTATTAACTGCCTTCATTGATGGCGAACCTAAACAAGTTAAATAGGGCGTTGTTGTAAGTGATTATATTTTATATTCCTTAATTAGTCAGCCTTTTTATTAATGAAAAGATTTTATTAAACAAACACCTGCGGTTTACCTTAATGAATATTAATTTTCTAAAAAACAAAATTAGTAATAGAATATTTTGTTTAATTATTTTTTTAAACTTTTGTATTCATTGATTGTTGTGATTTGTAACTTTATCTTATTAATAATTGTATTTATAGAGCTTTTTTGTATGCTTAAACATGAGCGCCAGTCCAACTAGTTGAAGAGTAACCTTATAAAAAAAGAGATTAGATCAACGGTCTCAAAGTCAGTGGCGTTTAGCTCCTGATTAGTTCGTTCAATGTATTTTTATTTTATTATTATTAAAGTTAATGAATTTAAATTAGCAATTTTTATTGCGTATGCTTAATTTTTGGCTCCAATTGATCCACAGTCCTTTCCGTTGTTTTGCCTCCAAAGGTAAGACCCTCGTAGACTCTTTCGAGCAGCCTTGCGGTTTTCATAGCATTTAAATAATTTTTAAATTTACTTTTCGCTTTGTCTTGATTTTTTTTATTGGTTGAAATTTATTGAATTGCATTTAATGAACTTATAATTATTTATGTTATTTTTGTACTTGCAAAAACTTCCTTTAAATTAGTATAAAATATAAAATAAAAAAATCGAACAAGAAATACCTTAACAAAAACGTTTCAATAGAAAACAGATTTGCTAAAAAATATAAAATAACATTTAAAGCCTTATACATTCCAAAATGTTGGCCAAAATGATACTAAAATATTGCACAAAACATTATAATAAATACAAAAATAAAACAGCTTTTATTCATCTTAAAATAATGCATACAAAAAAACATTCATAATATGCAAGTGCAGCTCCATGTCATACAACTTCAAACAACGAAAGATTCATTGGAAAGTCCTGGGAGGGCAATAAAGATTTTGGCCAAAATCCAACATTTTTGAACAAAAGCTCAATTTTTATAAAGTTAAGTGGTTTTAAATTTATTTGAATGTTGAGTAATAATTTAATAAGCAATATTTTACATATTTTTTAAGCTTGGCTTGATTTATTTGGTAGACAATAATTGTTATAAGAATCGTTAAAATACTCAAAAATAAAATAATAAAGGGTTTTTATAAAAGTAATTGGCTAAATTACGCCATCATCTCTCGTTTTAATTGTGCTATTACGTAAATTGTAGCAGTAATCCTCAAAATGTTCACCTTTATTTAAGTGACGAATGGAAATCACTTTTTAACTAATTTTTATTATTGTGAAATATATTTACTTTATTGAAGTTGTCTTTTTAGTTAAAACTTTTATTTTATAGTTTGTTTTAATTAATATTTGTTTAATTGTGAGTTCTTTCTAAAAAATTGCAAATGAACTTTTTTATTATAAAATATTAATATTTTTTCACCATCAAATTATCAATATAAATTTAATCTGTGCCAAAACATGAGCGTAAGTGCAATATGTCTGTCAGTGCGATAAAAGATTAATATAATAATGCTTTAGATATTTTCGATATTTTTTTGTAAATATTATTTGAGACAAAGATACTTAAAATCTTTGTAATTATAATTTTAATTAATATAGGTAATATATATTTTTATATACAACAATATCTTTTTTTTTAAATCGTGTTCAGCGCCCATTCTTTTGTGTCGAATGTGTGGGCGCATGCTTTTATCGTATTCCCTTGTTCAGTAAATTATTTTAAATTTATACTTAATTGATGTTATTTGTTGTTTAGTTTAACAAATATTACAAATTTTGGTTGCTTTATATTTATTTTGCAATTCTCACAATGTTAATTTGACTGAACATTTAATCAATATTTAGTTGGTTGTTTAGTTTTTGGGAGTAATATTTTTTATCCCTTGATTTTTTGAAATTATAACATTGGGAATTTTGTAGGTACCATATTATGAGCATGGATAACAGGGGCAACAATAGCTTTCGTTTAAATTAACTTCCATTTTTCATCAATAAATAGGAATCCAACATATCTTTAGGTTTTGTTTAACATTTAAAAAAACAAACTTTTTTGTTGCTCATTTCTTTTCTTTTTAATTGTTTTTTAAATATACAATTAAAAGTTACTAACCAAATTAGGGTTGTCACCCCGCGTACGGGGTTGAGAATTGCGGGGTCGGGGTTTTTCGAGGGGCGGGACTGTCGGGGTCGGGGTTACCCAAATCGGTCGGGGTTGCGGGGTTTTTTAAAATTTATCTTCAAAATTTTAGAGGTCAAATTTTTGTTTTTTTTGAATAAATTCCAAAATTTATTGACATAGCCGATAATTTTTTTAATTTGTTCTTATTTTGAAGATAAGGGAAGCAGGGCTGTGTCGAAACTAAAAAGAAAGTCGAAATAGAAAATCGAAACAGAAAAGTTTGAAATCGAAAATCGAAAGTAAATCGAAATTTTTTTATGTGACTAAAAAAAATTATTTTAATAATGGGTGGGGGGGGGGGGGGGGGGGGGGGGGTCGGCGGTGCCGATAGGCGCCGCTGAGAAAAAGACTAATTTGTTAAGGATTTGCAACCAAAATTTTAAAAATGCGGTAATTTTTTGAAGCTTTTTAGGAGTGTACTTTTAGACAAGAAACCTGCAAAATACGCGTCTAAAAAATAGAGCCCGGTAAAAAAAAATTTCCGGGAACGGGAACGGGGTTTTCAAAAAGAACGGGACGGGAATCCCGTGTTTTTCCCGTTCCCGTATTATTCCTGTTCAATTTTTAACGGGAATCCCGCGGGAACGGAAAAAATTTTGAAAATTTTTAAACAAATAATTTTTCGAATTTTTTTGGTGCGCACTTCAAAAAGTCGCCAAAAATGCCAAAATAGGCACGACGAATGCGACTAATTTTTCGAGCATAACTTGCTAAAACAAAACTGCAGAAAAAATAAGCAAAAACTTAAAAATCCCATCCCTAGTGATGAATTATTCAAAAATTCATCTTTTAAATAATATGGGGAAATTTATTAAAAAAGTTCCACTATTGTGGGGAATAAGGCATATAAACGTAAATAAGTGCTTGCATTCACACGGGTCGAACCCAAACGAACACTTTACTTGCCGGATAGACATACCAACAAACCACCAATTTTATATAATGCATTTTTGTAAAAGTTCAATAAATTTTTTGTCAAAAAGTACTCAAGACCACAGCCAACCCCTTGAAAAAAATGAATTTTGTCACTCAATGATGCCATCTTTAGGGGTGTATGCTAACCCCGACCCCGAGTCCAACATTTTCAATGACAATTAGAAATTGTTGTTTTAAATCAAACTTCTGAATGTTGACTTAAACAAAAAAAATCTAAAAATGATATAAAGAAACTTAAATAAATGCAAAAAAATCATTTGAGTTATAGGAAAAAATAATAAAAAGCAAATGTATATGTGAAGAATACATTAGCTAATTGTCTATTTTTTGTATTGTAAGAAACAGAGATTTATTATTTTTGACAAAGATTAAATATTATATATTTTAATGATGAAATAAAATAGCATATAAAACTATCATCGAAAAGACAGAATAAAAAAAGCCACAAACGGCATTAATCAGAAAAAATAAATTTACAAAAGCGCATCGCACATACAGAAATATATTATAATTAAAAGTCAAAGTTTAATATAAATAATGGTAAAAGTAAATAATAATTTCCTTAAAAAGAAATTTTTATACTATAAATTCACTTTACAAAAATATGTAACTTATTTAAAAACAAATTGAAAACAGATGAAACACTGCTCGACGAAAATTGAACGAATCGGACAATCTCGTCAATGGTATATAAAAATTCTATTTAATTAAAGTGCAAGAAGAGTAAATAATTTTAATACAAAAATTTATTATATTCAAGAACGATATAATAATATAAATGTTCAAATGTAAAGTTTTATTGTTTTTATTTCAAAGAAATGATTTATTCAGAAATCAATTGTGATTAAAAGTTTTTGAATTAAATGCTTTCAAAACTGAAATTTATAAATATTAAAAATGTTAGGTAATAAATAAAAAACATGTACTAATTTGTATAATTGAAAAAATGTTTTTATATTTATTTATTGTAAAGTATAGCTAGCATCAATTTATTAAAAGCAATTAAGAATTCAAACTCGAAAAAATGGACGTAAAATAATTATTTAATAAAAGAATATCAATTAACGATAGAATAAAAAGTAAAGAAAAAAAGGATAAAGTATAATAATAAGGCAGTCGAGTTTTATAATTTAAACTAAAAGATGGCATTGTAAAGTTATATATCTAGGCTTCTCAATGAATTGAGAATATTATGTAAATAATAATAAAATAATGTTTTATCATAAATTAACCAAAACACCCCCTAAAAAGAATAAGTTATAAATACGGTATATTATGTGTATTTTGTATTAGGAAGACAACGCATTATTACTAGAATTAACAAGAGTATAACTTGGAAATTAAAATTTCTAAATTAAAATATTCGTTCTACATGATTAGTGGTGAATATGCTTAGTCTTATTTAACTGCGTTTTGTAATATTAATAATATATAAAATCCTATGAATTTATTAAATAGAAGATATTGGTTTAATGTACTATTAATTAATGAATAGTATTTATATATAATTGCTTAAAATATTTAATTTAAAAAAGTGTCGACTCGTCGTTTAAAGGAGGATATGTTGCGCGGCGCCTTTGTGAGGTAGAATAATTAATGCTTTTTGGTGTTTTGGTTATTATATTTACGTACTGAGTTTGAATATTTGATGTTACCAACCATACGAACTCAAGGAGTGCCAATTTTAAATTTTAAATTTTTATATAATTATACTTTTATAAAAATATTTATTCATGAATATTTTGGTCGCTTCCAACAGAAGATTAGCTATAACCATAGCTGCCCTTGCCGTTTTGAAGACATCCGCGGCTAAGAAACGCGGACAGTTAGCGCCTGAAAATCCTTATTTAAATACTTGTGTTTAAAATCATTTAAAAATACCCCTGCATTGGTTGATGAGGTTAAATAAAATATATTCTTTGTGTTTTTAGTTAAGAGATATTTTATCATAAATATTAAAGTAATAATAGTTTAACCATTATTTATCGGTATTTTAAATGCTGGTTTCATATATCTTTTGAGCATTATTGGTGTTTCCGTGCTTGTGCAAGAAAAAATGACCCATTTTTTTTTATAACCGGAGGAGTGCCGCAATGTTTAAAATATTACACGTATTTCTTTTTTATGTATTTTTATCAATTTATATAACACAACTAGAGCTCATTCAGCAGTAAAATAACTTTAGGGTTTGAATTATTTTTGCGTTTTATAATTTAAAAAAAATTAAATTTTAAATTGTCATAAAAAGTCGGGGATTAACTTTTATTTGTTTTCTGATCATTTTTTAACTATTAAAGATGGAATTTTCAAATTACGCCGACAAATTTCTGAAGTAACTGCCTAATTTTGTGCCTTTATATTAAAGAAAAAGTGTTACTTTTTTCACACGATAATTTTTTCTATTATTTATAATTATTACATTTTGGTTAAATTTTTTTTTTCGGAGATCATAAAATAGGTGGATATCAAATTATTCTGGTTTTATTTTATATTAGTTTAAAACACTTTACTTTTTTAGTATATTTATCAAATTTTTTTAACATTATTTAATATTAACCATATTGTTTCATTTTTACAACTTTCAAATGTTTCTTAAAGTTTAAAAATAAAATATTTTAAGCTTTAAAAAGCTTCTAAAAAAATTTAAATTAATGATGTGAAAATACATTTAAACCTGCGGTTGCTCGTTACGGCGGCTGATTCTTAAATATCTTTATGCTAATTAATGTTAAATTACAATGAGCTAACAAATTATTTTTTATTTATATAAAATTCAATTTATACAATATGAAAACAAAAATGGAACAAAGAATATTTAACAAATATTAACAAAATTTTGCATTTCAATAATAAAATAATTTAAGACATGAATTGAAACCCAGCAACTTTTAAGATCATTAACCTAGACAAATGAAGTCCGTCACAAAGTCAAAATCTTTAACCGGCATTTCGTCTTTAACCCGTGTTTATTGAATTATTAAGCTGTAACCACTGGTTAAAAAAAATTAAACTTTATTAAAATAAATAAAAGGCAACCATTTAACTACTACTAAATAAGCATAAAGATATTTTATATTATTTAATTCAAAGGCGCGCAAGATTAAAATCCAAATGAAAACAAAAATTATAACTAAAATTTGCGAATAAGTCTATACCAATTAGCAATTGCCACAATCGTCAATGTCATGCACATTCATGCTTTGAATGAAAATTTGTGGGCACCTTTTTGATTAGGGCAAAAAGGTGCCGAAGAGGGCATTGTAGGATTAGGTATGCATAAGTTTAAAAACCAATTCCTTCATAATCTGATCATCGAATGGGGCCATTTATGCAACACCTCTCTATGGCAGAGACCATAGGTTATGTATATGGTGTATATCCCAGAATTATTGCTGCCTTCTCCAGTATTTGTCATGCCGTTGGTAAAAAAATGATGGACTGACACTTCAAAATTAACTCCTAATTGTCGCCTTAAAAACTAATCAACAAAAATATATATAAGAATAATTAATGAATATTTAAATAAACACGACTGTTTAAGTTATGATAATTAGTTGCCGTTTGCATCAAAAGGTGATCTTAAAAGCTGCCATTACAAAAAACAACCAACAAATTCATTTTAAAAATTATAAAAATATTAAAAACGTCAACATTGACTAAAGTAACTTGTAGTATCAATATAACTTCAAGCGTTCTAATGATTGATAAAAATTTAAATTTACAAAAACTTAATTTTATAAAAAGAAAATAGCATTAAAATAAATGCATTTATAAAAACTATTTTGTTCAGTTTACAAAAAGTTTTATCAAAAATAAACAAGTAACAAAAAAATTGAAATTAATTAAAATTTAATCATCAGCGAGCGTGAAAAAACATGTGATCGCCTCCTTGCCAAATACAAATGTCGATATTTTTTTTGAAATTAAACCATATCAAACAAACAAGATAAAGCTAAATAATTAGGAAAACCGTGAAAAAGTACCGGTTTTTGCTTTCGGTTTTTGATTCGATTAACCGACCGTGACCCACCCTTTAGATGGTTTTTATTTTTGTTAACAATTTTAGACTTGCGTTTCGCTCAAGATTAAACCCTTTTTTTATATATTTGCGTCTTAATTATTTTAATTTAATTTTTTTAAATTATTAGTCACAACTGTGCATCTGGTTGAAAACATCCTTGCAACTGCTCAACTTGTGCTGTCAGGCATTTGATTAATAGATAGCACCCAGTCTTCAAGAGTTTTTAAAAGCTGGGAAACAGTTGACTTTATCGGTAGGAAGCAAATTGATGTTGTGTGATTGCAATTTAACTCTTAAAAAATATCAAAAATAAATTTGATTAAAAATCATTAAATTACTTCATTTAATACTTAGGCAAAAAAAATTAATTAATTTAATTATTTTTTATAGGAAAATTTTTTAATTGACTGGTTTTAATTTTCCAACAACATCGTCATGGACTTTGTTTACGTTTTTGTATGTTTTTGATTTTTTTTTTCATTAATATCTTTAAAAGTAATGTTGCTCATTTAAAATAAAATTAGATTTGCTATTTAAATAACAGAACACAAGTGAACTTTATTATGTAAGCCGAACATCGTTTCATATAGGTCAATATTTTTTTCTAATTTATTTTATTTGGAAATAATTCAAGAAAATAGCTTATTATCTGTATAAAGTTATATAGGTTAAATCATCGTGTCTTCATTTACCAAATTTAAGACACTTTATATTTTATAAAAAAATTATTTAGTTTTATTTTTTATTTTTTACTGCGCATTGTTTCATTTTCGAGATTTTCTTATTTGTTTTTGTAATTTTAAAGCCGTTTATAATTTCTGTCATTTAATCAAGACTTTTTGGATGCTGCCAACCTTTTCCGTGCCATTGCTATTCGGATGCACAGGTCACTGAACTTATATCGATTTATGATCCTTTTTTATTGCTCTTTTCAGTCAAACCAACATTACACAGCTTAGAGAATAAAATTATTTGGTATATTATTTTTAAAGTAATTTGGCTCAATACGTTTTTAAAAATATTGTTAGAGTAGCCGCTTTATATTGTTTTTTTCAATCATTGATTTAACGCAAGTAAATGTGATCATATCGCAATAATTGATTTTGTACGTAAAAGCGGTTTATTTTTTGAAAATTTTATTCCTTAATATAAAAAACATTTTATTAAACAAATAGTGATGTAAATATGCAAGATATGTTTTTAAATTATATATCATTTATTGAGGCAAATAAATATGAAAATACACAGATTTATTAAATATTTTATTAAAAGACCATCCAACGATTTACTTACACAGCGTTTGGAAATATATTTAAGTAGAATCTTTGTTGAATAATGCGATCTACGCAATGGATGATTTAAAAAAAATTAATTAATCAAAAAAAAAGAGAATATATCATATACAACAATAAAAGAAGTCTGAAGAACTTTATTATAAAGATTTTCAAAACTGATTGAAACAACGTGAGGTTGTATTTTGTCAGATTGGAAGTCGAACCTTAAACGTTTATATTGTATAAAAATATATAATCAAAGGAACATTAAGAATAAAAGTTTTTAATAAATAATTTGTTTAACAGATGGCATCAACTTGATTATGGGTAAATTAACTAAAATAAAATTCAATATATATTTAAAAATCTTGTTTTAACTCTTTTCATTTGTATAAAACATTTAAACTTTTAACATTTTTTTAAAATTACCTAACTATTATAAAATTTTATCGAACCTTTCATTTCTTGCTAGTATGTAACTTTAATCTCAATTTAAAAATACAAGAATTTAATAAAAAACATGTAATTATCAAAGGAACATTAACAATAAAAGTTTTTAAAAAATAATTTATTTATACAGATGGCATCAACTTGATTATGGGTAAATTAACTAATAATTTATAGTAAATAAAATTTTAAATATTCTTAAGCTTTAATTAATTATTTGTCTTTTTATACATAAATTTTAGTATTAAATTCAAAGCGATTTTTTTTATTTTCATGTAGTTTAAATTAATTATGTTAATATTTTAAAAATTATTACATTTTATAGTAATTTTACATTTAAATTTTATAAATAATTAAATTAAAATAAAATCTAAAATTAAATTTAAATTTAAAAATTTATCAACTAATGACTGCAGTACAATCAATCAATTATTAATTTTTTAATTCGAATAATGGTTTGATATTATTATTTTATTTGAAATAAAAACTGTATATTAGATCAGTGAAAAACAAATTACTTGATTCACTGCCGAACGTTCAGTCGGCCCAACAACTTGATTTTTTGAATTTTTATTGGAATATAACTTCTTAGTTATGGATTTTCACCCCATCTCATTGAAAAGTCCAAATGATAATTCTAACAATTTATTATAAACTAAGTTCAGCTAGCCGCAATGCGATAATTATTTTCCTATTTTTAGCATTTAATTTGAAAGTGCTATAAAAAACTTTTAAGATATAGGAATTAGAATGATTTTATTTCGTACCTTTTATTTCTTGCTTTTAAAATTAATTTTTTAAAGCATATAAATTTTAAAGATTTTAAAACCATTATTGCATCAAAGAGAAAAAATTAATTTTGGGTCATTTTAAAGTTTTTTAGTGATTCAACCTATTTAAAAATATGTTTTAAATTTAATTTATCAACAATAAAACATTATTATACAATGCGATTCAAATTTAAATTATGAAAAATCTACGGCGAAATGCTGCATTCAATGGGTTCTACCTTTTCTCATTCTTTTTAGTTTTGTATGTTATTCTATTTTTTATAATATAATTTAAGTAACATTTTTTTTAGCTATTCAAAAGTGTATAATATTGTCAAGTATCTATGCAAATTTTACAAAACTGCAATAAACTTTAAAATAACTTAAAATTTAAGTATTTTATTTGATTTTTTATTTTTATTTATATTTGCAAGTTCTTATTTTTTGTATTTGGCTTAATAATAGTTTATTTTTAAATTATATATATTTTTTTTACTGCTTAATGTAAATAATATTTCATTCATAAAATATGTAACTTTTAAAACTTTTATTTTAATTAATCATTTGGTCAATTATTTTTTCATGAAGAGAGACAATCAAAAAGATCATATAAGTTTAAGCTGAAATCTGTTTATTCTGATGTTATATTTTAAAAACAATTTTTTTGAATTGTTTAAATACGAGGATTGCCATTTCCAATCATGTTTATTAATTCGCTCAAAAATTAAGGAATAAACATAATTTGTTTTTAATACACTGCACTTTAGCAACTAAGCGCGCAAAAAACATTAAAATAATTGTTAAAAGTGATTTCTTTACATTATATATTTGATAAGTTATCACTCTATTTAAAAAAAATTTTTAACTTATTTTTTTATAATTTTACTATAATCTTCTTGCTTTGATTCATTCAGATTTACTGGCAGCTTTTCATGCAGTATTTTTTTAATAAAATGATATGAACTAGTAGTTTATTCGAAAGATTTAGGTAAAATGTGCTCATTAAATTTAATTTCTTGCGGAGATTAACAAGGTCACCATCGTCGAAACTCGCTCTGGTTTTACTGCAAATAGGTCGAACATTAACAATAATAAGAGACTTTTTAAAAGCATTATAAAACATATTTATTTTTAAACTTTTGCAAATATTGACTATCATATTCATAACCAAATATTAAAAAAAACAAAGTCTACAATTTAATTGTTTTAAGAAATATCGATTTGATTTGTTAACTGGGTTTTGAAGAGCAATAGACTAATCTTCTAATCTTGTGCCGAGGTTCCGCTCTATCAAACTGAAAAAAAGAAAGCTTTAACCGCTTTTTTGTCTCATTATTTAAATTAGGAATTGAATACTTTTTATTTTGTAGAAAAATGCGAAAGCGATTTGTTAACCATTTTTGTTAACAATTTTATCTGTCAAATTCACTTGACTATCCTTTAATGAATAATAATATTCTCCAGTTCAATCTCCGTTTAAATTTATTATACTTATTATTTTTTTATTAATTGTTTGCTTACTTTTTTTTTCGTGTTTTTAAATGTTGTATTAAAAAAGACATTTACGGCAGTTAAAATGAATAGCTTCTTACGTGACAACATTTATTAGTTTTACATGAATTTCAGCGTGTGCAATAGAACAACTAGTGGTTAGCTGCACCCAATACGCACCCCTTGGCTATTTAAGAGAAAATATCGTTTTATGGTTTGTTTAATTAAAGAAAATGCCAAATTTTAATTAAAAGTTTGATTAACTTTAAAATAAAAAAATCTATCTTTTAAATTAACAATCTCGTTAAATTTTTCTTTTTAATTTAGTGTTTTATTCATCAAATTTTGATTTATTCTCGTTTATTCAATAATATTATTCTCCTTTTCAAATTGCAAATAAAAATATAATACATTTGAAATATTACTAAATTATTCATAAAATTGCATTAGCAATTTAATATATATGTAAATGTAACTTTAAAAATACAAAAACAATTTTTTGATCTTCCTGAAATCGTTCAGTAGTGCAGAATAAAAAAAGGTAATCCGAACAAATGTATCAAATAATTGAAAAAACAAACGATGATTTCAGCATCATTTCAAATAAATCACAGTGAAATAAATTTACTAAAACAAATTAATTCCCCGACTATAAGAAATATATTTTAAAAGCCTTTTCATTAAACTGATGGGTTTTCACCAAAATAATGTATAATTATTTAATACACCGGAAAAAATAAACATCCAGTTTATTATTTATTTTAATTTTATATGAGAAACTGCTTTTAATGGTCAAATTTCAAACAAAAGAAATAACAAATATTTATGTATAATTTATTAAAAAACCAAAAAGAATGATTAGAGAAAAAACAGTAACCAATAAAAGACAAAAGTCAGAATATTAAAGCTCACTATGTGGATACCTGTAAGTATGTTAAAAGAATAGAATAATTCATTTCTATTATTAGCCATAACGATGGACTGTACAAGAAGAAGCATAAAGAAGGCTCAGCTCTGTGATCACAGATCAGAAACATCATCGATGCTTAGCTGCTAACAGGTACCAAGTCGTGTGAAATATTTAATAATTTTACCGCAACACCAACAGTATTTGAGATAGCATTTCAGAGTTTAAACAAAATGGAAACAATATAAATCGAATAAGTTGGCTCTGATCAAAAATTGCAAACAAAAAAATTTGTAAACAATGTAACTTACATTAGAACAAATGAAAAAATAAAATTAAACGTTTCACCTTATTTAATAATTATTTCAACAAAATTATAAAAACAATTTTTAATTCAACTGCTGCTCTCAGAGATTTCTTTACCGAATGGCTGGCTTTTGGCCTAAGTGTTTAAAATATATTAAAAATTATCTAAGCATGTATGTAAATAAATATACTATTCAAATAAGCCGCTATAGAATTTCGACTGCTGCAATAGTGAGCATACGCGGGGGCATAATACTTAATGATTAAAGGTTAATTAATTTCTTATAATATTAACAATGAAATGTTTCGGCGGATATTAGGCCATGGCTCGATACGGCTTGAGTTTTATTCTTTTAAAAATGTAAGATTTTTTTTAGTGTGAAAAATTTTAATATTATAATTAAGTCAAAATATGATTCTTATATGAATTTTTTTGTTTATTTTTTTATTGATGCAATTATTCAACTGTTTGAGCTAAAATCATGCTAAATGCAGCAAATTATAAATTAGTTCGCCAAATAAAATCACCAATAATTATTTATAATATAAATGATTTTTTGAATCAAACATGCAGAAGATGTTGTTTTAACATAGATTTACGTTTTTTAAAGAAAGAATACTTTTAATTGTAATTGTTGATTCCCAAGTTATTAATTATTGATCCAATTACTTAGTAAAACTCATACAATTCAAATGTTATTAATTATTTGCAATTTATTAATATAAATAATTAATAAACTAAAATATTCATAAAGCTTGTTCATTATAAAAGTAGTTATTTATTATTTTATTCAAAAACTTTTAGCAGTTATTTTAATTCAAGTTTAAAATGTATTATAATTCCTAAAAACAATTTAATTTTTATGGATACATTTGTAACAATTTTTCCACTAACGAAGTCAAGTTTACACAAAACGATAAAAAAATATTTAATGAAATTTTTTGAAAAGCGAAAATAAAAACAAAGTCATTTAAATAAAAAGGCCCTAACACAATGAATAAATTATTTAAGTGTTTTAAAGCAAAATACAGGTAAAAAGGAATAAAAATAATTTATGTAGAAGCTTAAAAGCCAGAAGAAATGTTCATATAACAATTAATTTTTACTTTACACAAAAATATTTTCATAAATAAATCTATAATAATACAACAGTTGCAAAATACATGCGCTACATCAGCGTCCGCTAACAAACCGTTTTTTAGTTAAAAAATATAAATTACCTTTACATTAATTAATAATTCAAATCATTAGTTTAAATAAATGCACTTTTAAATAAAATTAAATTAAAAAGATAGCGTGGATCTATTTAAACCTAAAAACGCACACAACCTTTTCACGATAAATTAAGAGCTTATGACATTTTATAAATAATAAGTAGAATAATGTTAGAAGAAAAAGACTATTAAACAAATACTGTTTGTGCATGAATCCGCATCATACAATACGCCTTCCAAGCTCCTAAAACTAATCCGACACCAGGAGCATATCTAATAAGCTTTTAAAATTAAATAAAGTTTAAATTATAATTAAATGTTAATATAGTTTAAAGTGATAACAGTTTAACAATTTTAATAAGAATATTACTTATAAATTTGCACCTAAATGGCTGATGCGAGCAAGACTTGTTGAAATAAAGTCCGAAAAGATAAATTTATTCCACTCTAAATTTCTTAATTATTGTCGAAACAAATTTATAATTACAGATAAAAAACATTATTTAAAATTTGCTAAATGAAATTGTGTTAAAAATGCTGAGCTGTGCCTGATCGATCAACAATAATTTATTTAGCCGTGCCGTTGTGAAAGCCAACTTGGGCCCAATTCGATATTCTTTTGCATTGCTCGTCACTAGCATTTTAGAACTAATACAAAATAAATTTAAAAAATGGCACATCGTTGCTTATTTATGCGTAAGAAAATCAAAAAATATTAGCAGTAATACCAACAATAAATAATAAAAAGTTAAACAAAGGTTAAATAAATTAATTAGAATAAAAAATATATTTATTAAGCTAACCGGTGTAATGAGAAGTTCTATTATAGCAAAAAAAATTATTCTATAACTGATTTAACAATATTTGTTGGAGCGGAGGTTGCTGCATTCTCGATTAAATAGTTTTACATTTTTTTCCTCAGTTGTAAATTTCGTGTTTTATATTGCGCAAATTTTATGCTTTAAAGCAAATTGGGGCTTACTGTAGAATACCAATTATTCAATTATAATTTGATGGTGCTCCAAGTCTGCGTCCTTCCTCTATCTCGGCTCGAATTTTTTGAAACTTGGTGCAAGTTATTGTCATATAATATTTTTTGAAATCTGTTAAAGCTGTTTTTTTTAATTCATTAATGTATTTTTTAAATGAACTTCATTGCATCTTTAATTTATTTATTTTTTAGTAATTGTTTCGTATTTAGGAAGATTTTAGGTTATTTTATTTTAAAATATTTAAACTAATGTTATTCTGGGTTATGTCCTGTTTTGTTTATTCTAATATAGTTATTTCTTTCGTTTGATAAACAAATTTAAACTTTCAATTTATGCTTTCAACATAACGAAGGCTTATTTTGTTTTAAAAAAAGAAACTTTACATTTCTCTTGCTATGGAAATTAAAGTATTGTTGCTAAATCTATCGTTAATCGGGATTTATTTTGTTTTAAGATTAATTTTTTCAACGCTGGAAAATCGACTTTAAACATTTTGCTTTCTAATCTACTATAGGTATGTTTAACTTTTCTTCTTTTTTTGTTTCTTCTGATGATTTGGTAGGTAAATTTTTTTATTAACTTTTTAACGAAAATACTTTTAAAATTTCATATAGAATAGGACTAATTATAAATTAAAATTGTCATTAGGTTTAAAATTTTTAAAAAATTAATTGCAATTTATAAAAACATTTTTCATGTTTGGTAGCTGCGTAAATTCTTTTTCTATTAGTGTGATAATTTTTTCTGCTTAAATAATTTGATTCTGATTGTTTATTTTGAAAAATAAGATTAGGTTAAAATATTGATAGTTTATTGCCACCAAATTGGATATAATTCATATTTATTTGCTAAAATAAAAATAATAAATGATGATTCACTAGGGTTGACAAAAACGGATATCCGGATCCGAGACCGGTTTTGTGCAAATTATCCGGTACGGTATCCGGATGTCCAGGATCTGTGATACCCGATATCCGAGTGTTGGATGCGGCGGGTTAAGCACCATAATGGTGTTATTTTTTCGGATAGGATTTTTTTGATGGTGTTAGTGCGAGTTAAATTTTCAAATTTTGCGTAACACATACGGCCGAACAAGATAATCCGTATCCGAGCAATATGTTAAAGTTTATACCGAAAAAGACATAACAAAAAGCTGAATAAAGGTAATAAAATTTAAAATTCGAAGTTTCTATATAAAACGCGATCGATGCACGACTCCGAATATGGTTATTGATACCCGATTGGATTTCATAAGAATTTGTTAATCGATTTTTTTTTTACAAAAATACCGCTTTAACAACTTATTAATTGATTTAACACGGAAATGCAGGTCTATTCAATTAGGCCTTTACATTTTACTGTTAAAAAAATGATATATATATTCACAAGCAATTTGCAAAAACTAGCTTTGAAGCAAAAGAAAGAGTGTGGCTTTGAAGGTTTGGGGATATGTTACTTAAACATTAAAAACCGAAATATCCTTTATTATTTTTTACTTTGAAAAAAAATTTATGGGTACAAATACGATAAATAAAAATATATTTTACTTTAATTTATTATTTTTTTTAAAAAAAACTCCAAAATATACAAAATTAAAAGAAACCAATTTTTTTCTTAAAAAAATATGTAATATGTGTGATGGCATTGTTTTAGCAAAAAATTAAAGCTAAATAAATTACCATTATCTTTAAATATTATTTCACTCCATATTAACAAAATTATAAATTTCCTTTGTGATATTTTACAAATATTAAAGTTCCTCTTTAAAACAAAAGAAAAAAGTAAAAAATCGAAACAATAAAAGAAATAAAAAAAAGTTAAAATATTATGTTCAAAACAATTGAAAGGAAATTGATATTGAAAAGATTCCTGTCAAAAGTCACCTATTTTTTTACAGTTTTCATTCATTGGGCTCTTAAACCCATACGATTGTTTGATTCAACTTAATTTAATAATTATAAAATTGCGCCTTTCTTTCTCTTTTTAGCGCACTATTTCTTCAAAAAATAAAATGTTCAAAAAAGTAACTAAAACAATTTTTAGATGGGGTGCGTTAATTCCAAAAATTACTCTAACCGTCTGTCTCTCTCTTTATAGCACACTATTTCTTCAAAAAATAAAATGTTCAAAAAAGTAACTAAAACAATTTTTAGATGGGGTGCGTTGATTCCCAAATTACTCTAACCGTCTGTCTCGCTTTTAAGCACACATTTCTTCAAAAAATAAAATGTTCAAAAAAGTAGCTAAAACAATTAACAGATGGGGGGCGTTGATGTCCAAATTACTCTAACCGTCTGTCTCTCTCTTTTTAGCACACTATTTCTTCAAAAAATAAAATTTTCAAAAAAGTAACTAAAACAGTTTTTAGATGGGGTGCGTTAATTCCAAAAATTACTCTCGCCGCCTGTCTCTCTCTTTTTAGCACACTATTTCTTCAAAAAATAAAATGTTCAAAAAAGTAACTAAAACAATTTTTAGATGGGGTGCGTTAATTCCAAAAATTACTCTCGCCG
This sequence comes from Globodera pallida, assembly GCA_020449905.1. Lineage (NCBI taxonomy): Eukaryota > Metazoa > Nematoda > Chromadorea > Rhabditida > Heteroderidae > Globodera > Globodera pallida. Next base: position 69,955 of record JAIXHY010000047.1, read on the forward strand.
CCTGTCTCTCTCTTTTTAGCACACTATTTCTTCAAAAAATAAAATGTTCAAAAAAGTAACTAAAACAATTTTTAGATGGGGTTGATTCCAAAAGTACTCTCACCGTTTGTCTCTCTTTTTAGCACACTATTTCTTCAAAAAATAAAATGTTCAAAAAAGTAACTAAAACAATTTTTAGATGGGGTGCGTTGATTCCCAAATTACTCTCGCCGCCTGTATCTCTCTTTTTAGCACACTATTTCTTCAAAAAATAAAATGTTCAAAAAAGTAACTAAAACAATTTTTAGATGGGGTTGATTCCAAAAGTACTCTCACCGTTTGTCTCTCTTTTTAGCACACTATTTCTTTAAAAAATAAAATGTTCAAAAAAGTAGCTAAAACAATTTTTAGATGGGGTGCGTTGATGTCCAAATTACTCTAACCATCTGTCTCTCTCTTTTTAGCACACTATTTCTTCAAAAAATAAAATTTTCAAAAAAGTAGCTAAAACAATTTTTAGATGGGGTGCGTTGATGCCCAAATTACTCTAACTGTCTGTCTCTCTCTTTTTAGAACACTATTTCTTCAAAAAATAAAATGTTCAAAAAAGTAGCTAAAACAATTTTTAGATGGGGTGCGTTGATTCCCAAATTACTCTCGCCGCCTGTCTCCCTAGCTTTGAATATAAATTTTGCACACTTAACAGTTAGAGTGTAGCAGATCGTTTCATTTGAAGCAGCATGACTGATTTTGTTTATTTCAATAACTCTAAATAAAATAAAACAAATTTTATCAAGAATAATATATATAATAAGTTACATCAATTATATTAGAAAATAAAATTTAATTAATAAAAACTTTAAAAGTTAAACAAAAGACATTTCATTACAATTAAATAATTTTTATGCGTGAACTTGAAGGTTTCGATTCTATCACAAACCAAACCCATAAAAAGCATACACATGTAAATATATAAAAAACTTTCTTTAAACATATTTAAAAATTCAATATAAATATTTTCTGTATTATGCCAGAAGCTTCTGTAACAGCTATTGCCAATGAACATGCTAAAAACGAGTTTTGTATTCAAAAATGTTGAAAAGAAAAATTTGAACAAACATTTTCTCGAAAACATCAACGTCTTTTTATTCTATATTTAAATTTTTTTATATATTTTAATTTTAAGTTTATTTGAAGGCATTTATTAACATCTAACCTTGAAAAAAAGGTCCAAATGGACTTCACAGCATCGTATTTGTTTTTAAGGAACAAATGATTCTCAGTTGTTAAAAAATTCTAAAGTGATTTTATAAACAAAATGTTCTAGTTTTCTAATAGTACAACAAAAAACAATAACTACAAAAGTGAGTGTAATTCGAAAACGATAATGCTCATGCAAAGTTAGCAGTTTAACCCGCAAAAAATATTTTAACTTTAAAAATTAAGTAACAAAATGCAAAAAGGGTCTTTAAAATACAAAATCTATACCAACTAAAATATTGACAAAATCTTATTTATCTCTAAGTAAAAAAGAAGTTAATTGATTTTTTACTTAAGCAATTCTAATAAAATAATTCTAGCTAATTTAGCAAAATGTTTAAATTTGGTCAACTCCATCTAACCAATGCATGAAAATAAATATTCTTTTGTTAATATCTTAAAAATTTATATCTTTGAAAGGAAAATATTTTTACAATAATTAATTATACTTTAATATAATTCATAGTTCAGCGTGTATTGCCAGGACGAGCACATGCTGCGGGCTGGAACTAAATAAAATACGTATGGTCGAAATAAGCAGAACAAATAAAATTTGTTATTTTTTTAAATTATAAAGGAAAAGATTAGGTTACAATGCTAAATGTTTATTAAAACATTTCGAAAACACATGGTGCACAAATATTTAATTACCATTTATCATAAAATATTAATAATTTTTTATGTACGAAATTCATATATAAATGCAGAAAAAACTTCTATAGGCGCTTGCAACGACAACGGTCATGGCTCAAGGACATGATCGCGCAAGGCGCCTTTTGATAAGAGAGGAAAAGAAGCTGCGGCTGATGCTATTGGCTTGTATAAACAAATATTATTAAATCTAACCTCATTTTAATGTTTAAATAATCAAAATTATTTTTAAGATTAAATATATCTAATATAACAATCACAAACTAATAAATTAATTAATGAACATTTAATTCTCAAACCGCTTTCATCGGAACGCCCTTGGACTTTCTACTAAAACTATTTATAAAAATCAAAATATAATGACAAAAAAAACACAGCAACAATTGAGCTTTCACATCACATAAAGTATGTGAATAAGTTAAAACAAATTAAAATGCTATTTTCTGATTTGCTACAACATCGTGTTATTTTAATTAATAAAAGAAGATTTAATTTATGCTAAAATGAAAAAAATTATTATTTTATTAAGCCGTTGTGTTGTAACGAATATTTATCGATCTGGAATTATTTTTAATTTTTGTTTTGTTTAATATACATTTTCTCTTAGTCCAATTAAAGGCTAGTCTATTAAAGCATTGCTAATCTTTAGCAGTATTAAGAACTAAAAATTTTTATAACATATAATTAATTGATACTTTTGAAAATATTATAAATTCGTTGAACAAATAAATTTAAAAATTCATCGGAGTCACGCATGGCGCGTATGCGGTCGTTAAAGTATTTGTCGGATTCTTGTTGTTGCAGCAACGAACCAAAAATATTTATGCACTTGCTTTGGACTTTAAAATAATTTAAGTGATATATAATGTCAAATTTGTGCATAAAATGTTAAATAATATTTAATGATGAGTTTTTTATATTTTAAACGACTTAAAAATAACTGTTAATTTAACTACGATTTTAGCAATTTTATACGTTTATGGTGTTCATTTTTGAGTTCCAAGTGTTCGATGTTTTTAATGAGGCTGTAACATCGGCCAAAACCATTTGGTTATGGAAATTGACGACTAAAAGACACAACAAACACCGAATTGATTGGGAGGAGATCATAAATTTATGCAAAATCAGAAAACATGATTTGAGCTAAAGTTGGTAAATTTGGTTAACGTGTTGCCAAAGAAAGTGTCAAATTTTGAAACGCCAAAAATAAACGATAAAAGCATTAATGTAAAATATTATTAATTTTTAAACACACTTGAAAATAATTATAATTTGTTTTTTTGTTTTAATTTAAATTAGGCTAAATTTTTAATCATTTAATTTTAATCTACTTTCAGATTTTATTTATATGCGATAAAGTTTGAACAGTTTGATCCCGTAAACAATTGGCCATATTCGAAAGGACTATTTACCCAATTAAAATTTATAAAGTTTGTGTGGTCCAATTAGAACGTACTTTTGGCAATTAAAAGATGAGAGAATTTTTCATCAATTATTGTGCCTGAACAAATAAAATTTTGACGAATATATAATAATAAATAAAAAAAGAAAATATTCATTCAAATAAAATAATAAAAACTATAAAGCGGAATGATAAAAAACGACAAAATCTAAGCAAAGAAAATTGATCAAATTAAACAAAAATTGAATGAATCATAAAAAAACAATAAATGAATAAATTAGAGAGAAATATAAATGCATGATCGTCCGTTTCACAAAAACATTATATTTTTGAAAAAGAACAAATAAAAATTATGAAATGATAAATAGCAGAAAAATGAGTATGAATATGAATATGAATAACAATAATAAAATTGGACAAGAAGCCTCAACAAAAGTGTAAACAAAAATTGAATTGAATCATAAAGAAATAATATATGAAAAAAACTGCTCTAACATTGGATTAAAGCTACCAAATTTCTGGTATTAAAATTGTAGTACAAGCGCAGGTCCGGAAAAACCCCTAACAAAATCATTAATGATGAAATCAACGGTCACGATTTAAAATATACTTAGTAACCTTGTTATCGCATCTGCAAATGTACTAGTTGTAATTAATTAAATCGATTTTTTTATGTTTAAGTTTTAAATATTATTTCTTTGGTTTATAATAATAATGGTCAAGTCGAGAATTTTTGTAGCTTTACAAATAATTAATATTTTTTATAATAATTTTTTATCCTTTGAGTTTTTGGAGTATAAAATAATCTTTTATGGAATTTTTTTAATTATATGAAATTCTGGTTTTTAGCTCATACACTTGTATAATTTTTTTTTTCAATTCATAAGAGCATTTTAATTGAAACAAAAAAAATGCAAAATTTTTCCTTTAATTTGATCTTGAAGATTATAAATACATCAAAAAATTCATCTTCCGGCACTTTCCCTGATTTGCCAATCTTATATAGCCCCTCTTCCGCAAGTTTCGGCCGATTGTTTTAATGATATTTTTGAATTTTTCTCGATTAAATTTTTTTGGTGTAGTATTTATGAGTGATGCGTTCGCAGCTTTCGTTGCAAGGACCACAATTGTCACTCGCGTAGTAAAAAGCTTTTGATAAATTGATTTTTCTACTTAATACTTTAAATTTATTTAGTATTTTAAATCATTTGTTTTTCTCTGCCTCTGGCAAAATATTGTTAAATATGCTCTATTAAAAAAATTGTACATCATCAACTTTTTAATATCTATTTATTCCAAAAACTAGTCAATAGATGTATTGAGATGAATTAAAAAAGTTGGCATGATTTAAAATTGTGTAAATTAATTTGTTTATCTTAAAGACTAATTCTTGTGATTGGGTTCCCCATTCTCCAATGACAGTGAGACCATACAAAGATGGATTTAATTAGGCCTATTTTTTTATTTTGATTGTTTTTTATCGTATGTATTGATTAATATTTAGAAGCTTAAAATTTGCTGTTAAATTTTTAATCATTTATGTAATTTTTTATAAAAGAAACAGCTTTTAAATTCGTACAGCAATAACGTATTTCAGTTATTATAATGCATTTAACAAAGTTTAGACGTTTTGTCGTCCTTCTTTGTGCAATTTTTTGTTATACTCAATTTTTTGCTCACGTATTATTTTTCTAAAATTTTTTATACTATTTCTGAGTTTTTAATATAAAACGTTTGTATTTTCTTTAATTAATGAGCACATCCGTATCATAAGCTCCCATCTGTCAGCGAAATGTCGTCAGGCTTTTGGAAATTAGATCGTAAATCTTTATATTAAAAATCAGTACAATAGAATTTGGATAAAAATGAACAAAATTTTTGGACATTTTTTAAGCGTAAATTCAAAAAAAATGCAAAAAGTGCTTGAAAATTAACAAATTTGGCCAGCTGTTATTCAAAATCAATTAAAAATTGTTCATAAAGCTCCAGAAATCTCAAATAAAGGACAAAAAAGGACAAGAAACCCAAAGAAAGTACAAATCTTTAAATGATAATAAATATGAAGACGACCAACATTAATAGTCGTTGATACAGCTTTTTTGAGCTGTCTTTTTTAAATTATTTATTAGCTTGAAATAAGGAAAACATTATTATATATTTTTATACCATTCGATGGAGAGAATTTCTGAACTTTCCAAACATAATTTTTATTTAATTTTTTCCTTCTCATTTTAAAGGTTTATATGCTTGCAAGAGTTGATGGTTGCAAGTTTACCATTCCTACCCCCTATGGTAGGAATTTTACCACGAACTCGGGGTTACCTAACCACATGGTTGCTTTTTTGTGATACCGGTCAAATTTTTACCATGGGCTCATCGTTAAATGACCGGGTAATTTGACCGTGAACTGGCGGTTCGTTCTTATGATACGGATCTCATGGTTAAATAACCCTGAGCTCGTGGTAATTTAACCATCACCTCGTTCTTAGGTGATTCCACCTCTAACGAACAGGAGTGAAAATAAAATTGTATCTTCAAGCATCATAATAAAAAAATAATGTGTCAAAATAAAATATGGTTTACTTAAAAAATAAACGAAGTATGTTTAAAAATTTAAAATATTGTTTGAAAGACACCAGAACGCAATTATCAACTCAGTTATGTTATAACATATAACGATCAAAATTTAATTTTGACGATATTTTAATTTAAACCCCATCAAAAACGAGTTTGTCGAAATATCAGCCAAAGCAAATGCAACATAATTTCAAATAAATATATCAATAATAATTATAATAATTTAACGTTAATGCGAAAAAGCGAATCTAAAATTTTTTAAATGAATTAAATCTTGTTGATTAATAACACTGGACTTGGTTCGGTATTTGCGAAATTTTAATAATGCATTAATAAAAATGTCATTAAATATGACTTAATAGTTTTTTTATGTTTTAAATATTTGTGTCTAGAAATAAATATCGCTTCTTCGACTTTTTATAATTTCTTTTTTGGATTTCGCTAAAATAAATTTACAATTATAATTTAATATTAACTTGTATAGAAATTAAATCACGAGCAAAGAAAATCTTAAATCAAATCTAGTATATATTTATTTTTAATTAACAAAAATTTTATAAGAATTTTGTAAAATAAAATTTGATTTTTTCAATTTGTCCTTTTCGTTTATTTTTATATTTGGTCACAAATATACTTTGTTGTTAAGTCAAATAATTACTTACTTTATAATTATTAAGGCATTTACTCACATTGATAAGAATTGGCAAATATTTTTAAAATTAGTGTTCGCTGACCGATCAGGGTTAAGTATTATCTACATTTTTATTTAGCATTAATGAATATCCTTGGTCAAATTCCTGTAACTCACATAATAACAAAAAGCCTCCGCCGCAACCCTTTGGACGCCCAGACTCTTCCCGGCGATCTCGAGCTAAGAGATGAAGCGCTTTATCGCAGGCTTTACTTCTTCTTTCGGCACTGCGCAAAGCTGGCCGCCTGCGCTTCCATTCTTTTATTCTTTATTAATATTAATTGTGTGGCGCAAAAATTTGGAATCAAGGCACCTGGTGAGCGGTAGAGTTGAGGGCATTGTTCTAATTTTTAATTAATTATAAATCAAAAAGGCCTAAGGTATGCAAAAATGGAATAGGTTTTATTGAATAATAATAATATTTCTTCCATTTATAAAAAGTTAAAATCAAATATAAAGCATCGGTTATTTTCTAAAGTTAAACATTACATTAAATCAAATGCGGATGTAAAAAATAATCAGTGAAAATTAAAAAATATAAGTTAATTATATTTTAATTTGAGCATTCAATTGTTTAATTTTAACATCTAAATATAGGATTGAAAATTCAAAAATATTTGATGTATATTTTTAAAATTGAGAAATATTTACAATTAAAACTTGAAACTTGGTTTTATTCTTGGAATTTTAATTAATTATTCATTCAAGTTGTTTTAATAAAAAATTATTTTGTATTAAACATTATTTTGTACGAATCTATGTAGTTCTCAGTAGCATTTGCAAAAAGTTATGTTTGATTTTTATTATATTGTAAAAGTTATATTAAAATTTTAACCATAAGCATAGCACCCAATTAATTTAATTTTTTGTTGTGTTGTTTAATGTTTTCTATTCTTTAAATATCTTATAGTTAAATTAATTGTATATATAACTGATTAAATCGATTTGATTATAGCCTCTTGCCCAGACTCAGAATATCCTCTGTCAAGATGGTCTTTTATTTATTTTTGACTATGACAAATTGATATGATTGTCCTTTAGCAGCTAACGTTTTTATTTCTAGGAAAATTATTTTTATATAACTTAAGACGACTTGTAGCTTTAACTAAAAGTTACTATTAATTTCTAAATGTTTTGCTAATAGGCGTTAATTGATCGGATACATTTTCATTATTTGTTTTAATAAATTTGATCATGAATAAAGAACTACACCATAACGAATATTCAGATCATTTGATATGGTTTTTTGAATTAATGCATTCTTTTTGCCGGTAGATTATATATTATTAATTATACGGTTTTAATTTCTGTTTTGCAAAGTTGTACAAAGTTTTTATTAGAAAAGCAGTTTATAAAAAGTTAATGTTAGTCGAGTTTTTTAATATGCTTTCCATTTATTATATTTTTTTATTGACATAATTTTAGAAAATTGGCCTTTAAAAAACAATAAAATTATTTTGGGTTATATAATAAAGATTATAGGTTTTTTAAATTTATTGCTTTTTTCATGAAGAGTTATTTTGTTGCACGGTCCTAAGTTCTGAAATTAAATAAATTTGTACTCAAATCACTTTCTTATTGAAGTTTTGTTTTATTCATTAATTTTTAATTTATTTGTTTTACATTTTATTGAGTGTATGATCTTGTTTGCTGCCGATGTTAAATTCGGATATTTTGACCATGACTACAATGCTAAAAATTTAGTGAAAAATATTAATTTTAAATTATAGAAATATTTAATATTTTGTTAATGTTATTCAAAAGCCAAATATTTTGCTTACTAAAATAACCTCAAATAATTAACGCAGAATTATAAAGATAAATAAAATTTCAAATATTATTATGAAAAAAATACCCTTGTTTTTAAGATAAATACAGAATAAAATTATTTAAAGCAAATAAAAAAATTTGATACTTACTGAAACAGCATATAACAAAAGCAAATATAAATAATGAGTTGCCATCAGAGAACACCTTAAATTTAAAATAAATTCAAAAAACACATTTTTGTAAAACAGGCACTAATAAAAATACCGTAACTTTTTAAGACGGCCGGTACAACAAATTTTAATTTTCTAATGGCTTTAAAAGCGAATGCACTCCATTTTGGATCATTAATCCAAAATAAAATTTAAAAATTCATGCGAAAATCTTAATAAAGTTTCTATAGGTATGCCTGTTTTTAGCAGGTTGGCTATTAGGGGTTCAATTAATTATTAAAAAAAAAGAAAATAGCTTAAAACAAATGGCGATCCAATTAACAGTCTTAAATAAGTGCGTTCTGTTAAGCGCTCAGCAGCATAACTTTCGATGTCCGAGATCTTGTAAAACTCTATAAGGACTCCACATTCATAAAGAAGTATATGTAAATCAATAATAAACTAAAGTTATTTTTATATGATAAATTATTAATAAAAATAGATACATTAAATTTTGATTGTTGCTATAGGTTAGCAATAAAGATAAAAATCGGATTTTAATGACAAATACCAAATTGAATAAAACTTAATTATAATATTGAAAATGTATTTTAAAAGTTAAAAAAGCTCATTATTATAACATTTCTCTACATAAATTTTTATTCATTGTTTTATTTTATAAATGTTTTATTTATCAAAATTTTTGCTAGTTTTAAAGATTAATTTTTTTGTATTCAGCTTTAAAGTACGATTTTATAACGAATTTTAATTCATAGAATAATTTATTATACCATACTATAGTTAATTCTATATTTGATAAATTTTTTTCAGGCTTTTAAGTAATAATTATTTATAATATTACATCATGTATAAGATATCCTTTACTGTAAAATATATCTTTTTAATTTAAACAAAAAAATTGTCGCAGACAAGGTCTCGCTTGCTTTCCCGCCCATAATTTCGGCTAATTTAGCCTTTATCTGGGCTCAGTAGTTTTATTTTGTTGATAAATCTCAACATTTAATTGATTTAAGTTTTTAGTAATTTAAATTATTGTTTTTATTTATAGTTTTTTAAAAAGTTTTAAATTCTTGTTTATATATTTTAATATTATAATATGCGCATGTAAGTAGTGATTAAAATTACAGCCGCCGAAAACGAAAACTTAACGACTCGACCAACAAAGTTAATTATTGATATATAAATTATTTTATCTGTTGCATGGTTTTGATTAACACTCGATAAAATGTTTTTGCTGATATTGCAAAAATTTATACGATTTAAAGATCATCAGGATTAATAAACATATTAAAAAATGAATAATTTCAAAATATTAATTTATTCAAAAGTTGAGGCAGATCCGGATGCGTGTGTATTGTCATATAAATTGTTGCTTGAAGAGATCAGGGAATTAACTATTAAATTTTTTTTGTCAGACAGTACGCGTCGGACACTGGTGGTTGGTTCTCCACGAATTTGAAAAATAACCTAAAATTTCGGACGAAAAATTGCTTGGATCTCAGACACTTTAAACCGCTTTTAGCGGGGATCTCAAAGTGGTGATCAAGGTGGCTCCACAAGTTGCGCACTGTTTTTATGATATCTTTAAATGCGTACATGAAGTTTTTGTTTAGAACATTTACAAATTTAGTCGACAACGGGAAACAATTCGTTTGCAAACCGGAGCGGTTCAATTTTCTAAAACTTGGGTTTTTATACAATCAAAAAAGATTTCATCGAGCATTCCCATCCAATCGGTTATTCTTAATCGTTTTAATTAAACATCTATGAAATTTCTATATTTTTGGCTGCTTATTATGAATATTTAGCTTACCAAAGATTTATTAAAGTAATTGTAAATTAATTAATGATAATAAATAATTGTTACTTCGTTTTTTTATTTTACTATTATATTTAAGTATTATTTTTTATTGATGATCTCATTTTCTGTTTTATCATTTTGGTTGAAGTAAGCATTAAACTAAGTTTTCATATCAAATATTGAAAGCCATGAAATTTAAATAACCAGTATGTTCATTTGCCTTTATTTGTTAGAAAGATGAGTTTAAGATCGTTTTTTAAAAATCAAATATTGAAATACATGCATTCGGGTTTACCTTGGAATTGCCTAGATTTATGACTTCATTTTGTTTAACTTTTGCATTTATATTTTTAAGGCAGATTTAGGTTCTAGAATTTTATTACACCTATTTTATTTTATAACATGACATTTATAATGAAACCTATCTCGAGTCGAAAAAATTTCGGGTTGTTAAAACATTCAAACTCCGATCAGTGCGCAACTTGTGGAGCCACCTTGATCACCACTTTGAGATCCCCGCTAAAAGCGGTTTAAAGTGTCTGAGATCCAAGCAATTTTTCGTCCGAAATTTTGGTTATTTTTCAAATTCGTGGAGAACCAACCACCAGTGTCCGACGCGTACTGTCTGACAAAAAAAATTTAATAGTTAATTCCCTGATCTCTTCAAGCAACAATTTATATGACAATACACACGCATCCGGATCTGCCTCAACTTTTGAATAAATTAATATTTTGAAATTATTCATTTTTTAATATGTTTATTAATCCTGATGATCTTTAAATCGTATAAATTTTTGCAATATCAGCAAAAACATTTTATCGAGTGTTAATCAAAACCATGCAACAGATAAAATAATTTATATATCAATAATTAACTTTGTTGGTCGAGTCGTTAAGTTTTCGTTTTCGGCGGCTGTAATTTTAATCACTACTTACATGCGCATATTATAATATTAAAATATATAAACAAGAATTTAAAACTTTTTAAAAAACTATAAATAAAAACAATAATTTAAATTACTAAAAACTTAAATCAATTAAATGTTGAGATTTATCAACAAAATAAAACTACTGAGCCCAGATAAAGGCTAAATTAGCCGAAATTATGGGCGGGAAAGCAAGCGAGACCTTGTCTGCGACAATTTTTTTGTTTAAATTAAAAAGATATATTTTACAGTAAAGGATATCTTATACATGATGTAATATTATAAATAATTATTACTTAAAAGCCTGAAAAAAATTTATCAAATATAGAATTAACTATAGTATGGTATAATAAATTATTTTATATAATCGTACTTTAAAGCTGAATACAAAAAAATTAATCTTTAAAACTAGCAAAAATTTTGATAAATAAAACATTTATAAAATAAAACAATGAATAAAAATTTATGTAGAGAAATGTTATAATAATGAGCTTTTTTAACTTTTAAAATACATTTTCAATATTATAATTAAGTTTTATTCAATTTGGTATTTGTCATTAAAATCCGATTCATTCAAATGACAACAATCAAATAATTTTTAATTACAAAACATCAAAATTTATTTTGTTAAGTGCAACTCACCTTAAAAACGATTTTTATAGATCTGCGTTAAGAATTTAATAATTTAATAGTTTTATGAATTGTTTAAATGACTAATAAAATTTATTTTTTGGCTTATGCTTTTATTTATATGCCTTTATTTCATTTATTAGTATGAAATTTGTTCAGTTTTGTAAGTTGTTTTGGTGTTTTTGCTTTGATCGAGGCTAACAACAAAGCACGCAACCAAATGAGTCGGTGCTGCTTCTTTGACTCGCGCGGTTTGTTAGCGTGATGCATTTATTTAACTGAACTTTGTATTGGGCGTACGATACTCGTTCTTCTTTGTGATGATCGTTTGTGATGAGCATTTCCGCTTCTGCTTTGTGATGAACGAATATTTAATACATATAATAACATATATGTAAATATTTATTGATTAAAAAAAATAGCAGGATTTAACTATTATTTTTTGCGTAATAATAAAAATAGTTTAATTAAATTAGAAACTTTTTTTTATTTTCATATGCAGGAGTGTCTTTTTTGTGTGTTAAATTTAGTTTTAAACCCATTAATAATATTTTGAATTTAATTTTTTGTTTCAATTAAAATCAAATTCACAGGTAAATAAAAATCTTTGCGAAAACATTTGTCAATGCACGTATAACTATGACGGCATTGCAATGTAATAATGAAAGCTAGATATCAAATTAGTTTGTTGTTAGTGTGATTAAGCCGATTATCCTTTTTATAATAAAAAAAATACAATTGTGTTTAATAAAAAAAGCCTAAAAAGTTTGAAATATCGAATTTTATAGCGTTAGCCTAAAAATTATGAGTAAAAATTGAGACTAAAAAAAAGTTTATTTATAAAATGAAAGAATACATTAGCAAAAATGTTGCTGAAATCAATTATCTAAACAAATTCTAATTAAATCTGTAAATCTAGTAATAAAAAAAACCAATTACAATAAAATAAAATGCAATAAACAAAATTTAATGTTCCAATAAGTAAAATAATTGCATTTTATTAATAATATCAAAAACGCAGAAATAATGTATTTAAATTCAAAAAAAATTATCATATGTTTTTTATAAAAAATTCTAATTAAAAAATCATAAAAATACTTCTTAAAAATTGAACTTATAAAAAACAATGCAAAGGGTTCCAAATTAAATCAAATTTTAAGCAATTTAATTTGTCACAACTTGTAAACTCAGGTAATTGTCGGAATTGGGCGAATGCGCTTCGGGGTGGAGGGGATGCGGGGGTTGTTGTCGTAGGGGCCCGGTGGCGAACACGGTCGCCAAAAGCAATAAGGCGGGAATAAAATGCCTCTTTATTCAATGGCTCAAACTTGGGTAATTAAACCAATACAATGAGATGAACCCCAAATGAATGAATTGATCACTGGGGCTTGAAATGGGAAATCCCCGGACAATTGGTGGAGCCCGGGAAGGGACAATTGAGTGATGTGAGTGAAAAGCCGGGGGCAATTGAAATGTGAGTGAACAATTGGGCCCGGACCAATGTTTGGGGCAAATGTGTGTGTTGATTGGGATTGGCAAGAATGGCCGAATGAATTGGGGGAAATTGTTACAGTGAAAGGTGCTCCAACTTTTGGCCTCAAAGGACCGCAAGTTTATGAATGCTCAAGGGGCAATTGGGCAAATGTGAATGAATGTGGGGTTTGCCCAAAGGAAATGTGAATTGGGAAGGGACCGGGGGCCGAGTAGTACCCGCAACACAACGGGGGCGGAAGCCTCAAAATGATTGACTGGGGAGTGAGAGAGTGAACTGCTTGAAAGCGCAGTGACATCGGTTGTCAATTGGTGAACGAATGAATTGTGAATTGATTGAGGAGGACTTATATGAAGAAGTGGCCAAATCTCGACATCGGAATCGATCGTCGAATTCCGACACTCCCGCGCGAAAAGAAAAGGAGGGCACGTCTCGCGCTCATCCTTCGTTCTTTCTTCTTTCGCTTGCTCCATCGGTCTGCTCACTCGCCTTGCTTGTTGTTAGGTCGTTGCCCTTGTCCTTCGAAGTGCAATGGCCTCTGTCGAATTGTGGTAGTCCTCCGTTCGTTGTGAGATGACTTGTTTCTGTTGTCGTTGTTGGATCCCTGATCTGTTGATGAGACGTTTTGCTTGTTGGCGATGTGTAGTTCGTCGATCCGCGTTTTGTCTGATGCTTTGCCGTTGCCAGTCTCAAGATTGTGACTGGTTGTCCCGTTGTTGGTTTGATGTGCAGATGATTGGTAGCGGTGATCGGTCGCGTTGTTTGCCTTGCCTTTTTCTTTGTTGTGGTTGGCGGTGGCATGATTTCGGGTTGCCAAGTGAATGTTGGACACGGCCTTGCCGTGGCCCGTAATCGCGCGGTTGAATTTGGCCATGGCCTTGTCGGCCATGTCTCTGGGGTGGACGTACTCCAGGGTTGCGCTGGTGTTGTCGTTGGCTGCCAATTTGTTGTGTTCATATCCATTGCGATTGGATGAATGGCCATTAGTCCGATGAGGCTGATGATCATTAGCGCTCCAAGCGTTTGCTGGACTTTTGGTCCGCGTCGTCTCGTCGACTGCGATGTTGATGACTTTTGATCCGCCGTAACTGAGTTTGGTTTTGTTGCCTCGATGATTTCCACGTCGGATGAATTTGATCTGTCGCTGTTGTGGCTGACTGACGTTAGATCGATGAGTGGTGACTTCTTTGCCGGAGCGGTTGCTGGGTGAGTAACGATGGTGCGCAGCCTCGCTGTGTTTGAAAACAGCTTGTTCCGTTGATGCTGTCTGATGTTATGATATTTTGTCTTTTACAATGTTATTTGTTTGTCGATTTTTAAACATGGTATCTTTTCATGTTTTGGGTGTTTTTGTTAAATATAATTTTACAAATTATAATTAAAATTTCTCAGAAAGTTTATTTTTTTTGTGTAGTATTTTACTTATTAAATTCAATTTGTTTTGAATTACTGTTGTGAACAACAAAATTTATTTTTCTGCTATCTATGTTTTTTTTTGACTTATTCACAATAAAACATAGCTGAACAGCTCACCGTCGTTTGCAAGTGAGCGATCACAAACCAAATGAATGCATCACTCACTAGTTGAAGATCGCTGATGTCAATAGAAATGCAATTTCATTGTTATCAATTTATATATTTTTTTATCATTTTACCAATGTAGAGCAAAACTAAATGGTGATTGTCTTTCTCAATGTAGTAAAGAATATAAATAACAACTATTTATTAGTTTCTTTGTAAATAAATTTTATATTTTCTTTAATGGATTATTAATATATTTGAAGATATTTAATACTTAACTATAGTTATTAAATTATTTATAGTAGTTGGGTCGGCCACACGTACCAGGCTTCAAGCGAAAAAGTTTTATTTTATTTATTTTTAATCTTTAATAAATTACAAAAGGCAGATTTGCTCCATTATTGTCAAAAGTCCAACTCATCAGAATTTTTAACTACAATAACAAAAAGCTTTCTTTGTGGCATTGACATTTTCCTTTCCGGCAAAAAGGCATTTCTAAGAAGGTATTTATTTTAATTAATATTCACAAAAATTTTCAATAAGTATTTTTATTATTTTGTAAATTAATTTTGATGTTAGTCTTAAAAGTAGCCTTTAAACATACATCAAAATAAGTGCAATATTATTAGTATTCCTATTTATTTGCAATTTTATTCTAAACTTTTACGTATTTTTGAAAGGAGCTTATTATTATATTTATTGTGTTTGCTTTATGTCTAATTTATGTATGCTTTTTAAAATAAAGATTTGGACTTTAAAGCCGTTCGGAAGTAAAGCCATCGATCAGATTTATGATGGACCAGCCTAAATGTCCATGTCCATTTAAAATAAGAAGTGTGTTGGCTAAGATGATTGTGAACAAAATTGTTTTTAAAAATTTCACTAACAAATAAGTGATGCCACACCTACTTTTTATTCGTTTATAAATATAATTAAATTTATATAAATTTAAGTGCTTTTTTATTACTTACAAATGCTCAAAATAAATGATGTTTTTGTGATTTTCATGAACACCGAAAACAGATATATTATTATTACAGGGCTAAGATTTTTAGGTTCGTCGTTTTAACGAGTCTATTCAGACCTAGGAAAACCTAAACCAAACCTATTTTGGGGTCAAATAATTTATTAAGAAAAATGAAAAAATTCGAATTTTTCTTGCCAAGATCACTAATTTTTTGAAAATAGAATAGAATAAATTGAATTTTTTCTTCATAGAATTTCGTGCTTTTTAGGCGCCTATTTTGAAGTTTTTCTTGCATAAAAGTATCAGCCCTACTGATTGGTAATTTTACCATGTAGAAAACAAGTTTTTAAGCCATTATTGTTATTTTTACTCATTTTTTCGAGCCTATTTTTGATCTTAGTCTTGATTATTATTTACAATGATTTTCACATTATTTTGAATTTTTTAGTTCTCGCATAAATATTTTGTAAAAATATTGTTTTTTATTTTGAAATAAATTTTTATTTTTTTGAATGAAGAATATATGTTATATGTCAAAGTTGAAGCTTTTTGGACTTAAATTAATTTGTTTAATCAATCTTTTGACTTTTTAATTTAAATTTATAATGATCATTTTGAAATCCGGATAATTAAACCTGCAATAATTCAAGATTTTCTTCAGCTATGGCGACTTGGGGGTTCTTTCTCTGCTCCTAGGGTTGTTGTGCAACGTATAGACAATATTTCTTGATCTCTCAAATTCAAAATTAAAGATGTTCAAATGATAAATTAGGCTTTAAAGTAGCTGTGATTTAATAAAAATGCATAAATACATTTTTTTATTTCAAAAAAATAGCTTTGCTTTTTAAATATGATCATGATTTTGTTAAGGTTTATATTAATATATGTATTTGTAATAACTTGAAATTATCGATTTTACATTAAAAATTGTGTTTTATATCCATAATGTTCATTTATTTTTTAATAAAATTTTTTTTAATCTTTTCATATTTATTATTTATTCGTTGTAAGAATTAGGTATGCACTCTAAATTTTAAATATGCATTTTAAGTACGTAGTTGTGCGTGAATCTTCATCTGACTCATCCGAGATTAGCGGTACGTTTATATCACAACATATTTCTTCGCTGAGTGTGGAACGAACAGGTTGCGTCGTTTTTAAAAAGTAAATTTGTTTTGTTTCTATATTATATCAAGCCTTATTTTGTACAATTCTATTCTTTTTTTTAGTAGCGTTTCAAAATTTTATATTTGATGTAAAAGGTATATAAATATTTTACCATCTGAAGCACACTCGAACAAAAAGCATAGCAACCAATAAATTTAATTTTTTGGATGGTCGTTTAATGGTTCTATCCTTTAAATTACTTATTAAGTTAATTGTATCTTAAAGATACTTTATTTGAATTGGTTTTGTATAATTGCGATATGCATTTTGTTCTTTCTTCTTTAAGAACAATGCGTTCATTTATATCTAAAGCGCCCATTATTGTTGGAAGGCGTAGGGTATCTAATAATTTCTCACGAATTGTTTTAAACATTAGTTTTTTTTAAAGTAGCGCTTATTAGTTCTTTTTTTGAAAACTTTTAGTTAAAACTTTTTTTACCTTTTGTGCATATTTGAGGGTTTTGAAAAATGTTGAGTTCAGAAATTTTTAAAACCCGCAACCACAGTTTACCGGTTTAAATTAAACCCCTTATGGTGGAATTTTTATGGGAATTTACAGCAGCCTCGAATTGCGACCGTAGCCCAACTTGTACCCCTTCAACACTAGCACGGATTCGTGAAGATACTAAGGTCCAGTAATGGCACATCAAAAAACTGGCTGCTAATTCCGACTCCTTTGAACTTAACCCAAAAATTATTTAGAGGAAACATAAAAATTAATTTAAACTAACAAAAATATGTATAATTTGATAGTGTTAATATAGGGCTTTGTTTGATTGAAAGCGTCAATAAGTTGACCGGCATTGTGCAAATAAAATTATATTTTTTAATCTTTTTCTTAATCGATAAGTTTCTTAAGCTTTGCTTATGGGAAATTTTTGTTTAATTCTTTGACACCCACACGTGTTTGATCAATGCATGAAACAGTAAAACATATTTAAAATTTAACAACGGGTGAAAATGCTTTCGACGACCAAAGCTGGGCATATCAACCACCAATTCTTCGTTGAGTTCGAGAGCAAAGCCCTCCCACAAACAATTATAAATATTAGTCGAGTTATATTTGCATAAAATTATTAAGAAGATATTAATCAAATTTATATATGAATGCCAAAAAAATCGTTTTCTTAATAGTTTTATTTATATGTACAAAACAAAATGTTTCAATAAAAATAAAACCGCCTGCATGTCAGCCAATCCTATCAACTTGCCGATTAAGTGTAATAAAATCAAATAATTGATACAATCCATCAACAAATAAAAGAAATAATGTACATTTTATTCTCATTTACCTAAAAAAAATTGATTTTTGATTTGCATTGTGCAGAATAAAGAATATCAGTTTGGCGCATAAATTTAACGATGTTTTGCAAAGATAAAAAAATATAAACATTTAATATATCTATATATCTATTATAATCGAGATGGCAGCGGCGGATATATTCAAAACAAAACATAACATAAAAATAAACATTAATATATATATATATATAATATACGAGAGGGATTTGAGAGTCCCTGAATTTGTTTTTGTTATAAATTAAATTTAACAAAACAAATTACAGTCAATATTTCTTACGTTAGGTTTATCATAGCACTTAACATAAATAAGAAATATCATAAATTTAAATTTGTTTGTTGACGATGTCATTGCTTCTTGATAAACTTTTTATTAGTTTTCGCTATTTACCCTCGGGGTTATCGGCCCCTCGAGGAACAAGAAACAAATAAATAAATCTTTGGCATTTATTTTAATTTGTTCGATACCTATTTATACTAATCTCTTCCGTTTTTTGTATCATCCGAATTAAATTTTTTAGGGAGTTTGTGAGGCAATGATTTATTATTTCGTGAACCTGTTTTTTTCTCAACATATGTAAAATTTTTAGGTCAATAATAAACTATAACAAAACTAATTAATTTTGTTAGCAGATTACTTTTTACGCGTTTTGCCATTTTATTACAGAAGAAATATATTGTTTTAGTTTTTTATGATTTCATGTCTATTTTTACAAATAATTTTTTTTAATACTTCTTATATATTCTACCTACTAAAAAGTATTAGTCGTGTTCAGTACCGTGCAGGTTGTTGATCTTATCCACGTCGTCCTTGAGATGTTGTTTCCAATAGTTATAAAAACAGTCAATGAGCAAAATAAATAAAAACCGTAAAATTTGATTAAGCCAGTAATAAAAATTCAAGGATAATTGATTAAAATTTAAAAAATGATCAACCAATAATTTATAATTTACATAAAATTAAATATTAATTTTGATATAAAATTAAATTTTACATTAAAAATGTTTAATTAATACTGTGACTTTCCCATTTGAACAATTAGTCCAACAACGGGTGTACGAGATATAAGTTGTATCGCTATAAGTGCCAATTGCAGGTTGCCGATACAAAGTTCGCGGTTCAAGAGGGCGAAAGCCGATGGAATTAATAACTTTTGTTAAATATTTAAACAATCCTCAATAAAATACAGAAAAAACCAATGGAATTAATAACTTTTGTTAAATATTTAAACAATCCTCAACAAAATTTAATAAAATTTATAAATATTTTGATTTTCAAATCCACTTTTTTATTGTAAACAATTCCAAAAGTTTCTTAAATTTTCAATTTTATTTTTTTCAAATTTCGTTTTCGGTTTTTGAATTTTTTGATGCAATTTATTTCGAAAGTTGGCCTGAAAATTACAAATTTGAAAATCAAAGGGTCTCCCCCCTATTGTTTGCCAAAAACCGGTTTCGGTTTTCGGTTAACCGGGTGTCGGCCAAAAACCGAAACCGAAAACCGGGGGTCGCAAAACCGGCCTAACCGAAAACCGGTATTTCCAGTTCACAAATATTAATATATTTACAAATAAATGTATACATTACTCTAATAATATACGAGATTTTTATCATTTCTTTATTTCACATACTAATTTTACAAAAAAAAATTATTAGAACAATGTTTTTTTTTTGCTTTGATATCATTCCATGAAATGAAGGACTCGGCGAGATGACGAGTAATAGAAATTCGAGATACAATTATCCCGAATCAAACACTAAGTTACTAACAAGTGATAATTTAATCATTGCCCAAGCACGTTTTCCACTGAGCCACAAAGGAAGGCAAAAATTAAAAATAATTCGAAAATTAAAAAATAAATAAATAAAGAACTTTCATTTAATTTGGTATCATTGTACTAATTTTATTAGTATTTAATTTTTTGCCAATCAATCTGAATTTAAAAAATATATAAGTACACAGGTCAAGCAGTTTATTAATCGCAAAAGTTATTTTAATTTTTTTATATATTTTAAATTACAGCTATTATTTTCAGATGTTTTTGTTGACTATTTGTATATTTTTGATAATTTTTATTATGAATTTTTTAACTTTTTCTTGAAACTTTTATTTATCAATTTTAATTATTTTGGATAAATTCTTCGTTTATGATAGTACACAATTTGTTTTGTCGTTTTTTTACATATTAAAAATATCATCGAATACGTTATCCCAGCCGTAATATTTTGTTAAATCATTTCAATTTTTAATTATTCGTTTTTTACATTTGTAAGCAATAAAAAATGCGATGAAAAAATAACCAACACTTTTGTGGATGGAATTCGCCCAATTTGTGTATGCGCACGGCTTCATTTCCTCTCGCTGTTTGTTTTCACAATTCTTGCTGCTTCTTTGTCTGGGTGCCTGCCTCTGTGTGCCATTTTTTGGCATGGGCGTGGCGCGGCGCCGTTAAAAATGTTGTTTTTTTAACGATTCTTTTTTATTAAGAACCCATCTGTTTGCATTTATTTAATAACACTTATAAATTTAAATTTATTTACTTTTTTCTTGGTCCAACAATTATTTCCAAGACGATAACTAATTGTTTTAAATTAATTTTTATTTTTGCAATATTAAATTTCGAATTTTAGTTTTTTGGCTTCATTAAAAATGAAATGATATTTAAATTTTTTTATAGAATTATCAATTTTTCGTTTCTCTATTTCCCATGTTAAAATATCTAATTCCATTTTATATAAAACAAAAATTAAAGAAAAATATTTTTTTCATTGGTTTAAGCATAAGCGCAACACTCACCAACGACTCCAGTTCAGAAGCTTTGCGGAGGAGGAGTAAAGTTTTCCGCATCGACGAGCTAAGAAAGATGCCTTTATTTTTTGTTTTCCAATTTGTGTTTAGTTTTTTACATTCTTTAACATTAGTTTTTTTAAAGATCTTTGCCAGAATATTATGTCGTTTCTTAGCCAATAAAAATATTGTTGATTAAACATAAAATTTCCCAAAATTATCTAGTTGAAAATGTTTGAGTACATCGTATATAAATTCCTTGACATTTAAAATATTTCGCTTTTATTACATTGCGCGCGTTCGAAATAATTCGAATAAAGTGCGATGCTTAAAATTAATTCCAAATCTTCTTACATTTGTATATTATTAAAATCTTGCAAATAATAATATTACAAGTTGACTTAATCTTTTATTTATCATTTGTATACATTAAGATTTAATAGTTAATTTTTAGAAAAGTAAATTTTTTATGAAGAATAAATTTTTTTATTATTTTAAAATTAAAGAAAACATTTTTAATTTTTCTAAAATGATTTGGTATATTTAACCATAATCCAAATTTTTAAAGGATTGCAAATTTTGAGCCGAATTTTATTTACTCAACAATCCCTGCCATATATAAATCTGGCGATATTTTTGCGGTCAATTTGGGCAGTTCGACTATTTTAAGTATTAATTAGCTATTTTATTTATTATAATATTTATGCCTATCAAAAATTTAATAAGCGCGTTTAATCAACATTGTTTGTTGTATTCGATATTGTGCTGATGGCTATTAATATATTCTAAAATTTTTTAAAAGATTTATTTAATTAAAAATATAATTTTAGACACATTTTGCTTTAACCAATGGTTATTATTAAAATGCCCAGATATATTGTTAATTAGTTTATCAGTTATGCTTGTTTTTGCATTGCTCGAGCAAATTATTTCCAAAGTTTTATATAGTAAATCACGCCCATTATTCTCGTCGTTCAAACGATGTAATTGTGTTCAACAACATCACACAAGCGAGCTGTTTTGTGAATAAGATATTTAATTTTTTTAAATATTTAATTTATCTTTCCTTCATTATTTTATAATGGTATAAATTTTATTAAAAATTCAATGGTTGCCTACCTGCTGTACTTTTCATCGAGTCGCCAAATCGTTTATTTATTATATGAAGTAATTTTACTGGGGCCACAATAACTGCAGATCAGCGCAAACAGATGTCTTGAGCGCTTGCACACGGAGAACCCAATCTTCTGTTTTTCAAAACCCATAAAGTAACTGACTGCAAGTTGGTCTGGATATAAAGCAAATTATTCACTAAAAAGAACATAAATTAGCGTGTGAAAAAAGATTATTTTGACATGAATAGGTGTATCAACTCCAAAAAAAACAAATAATTAAAACATTTTATTTTTTGAAGAAACGGCGTGCTAAAAAGAGAGAGACAGACAGTTAGAGTAATTTGGGCATCAACGCACCCCATCTAAAAATTGTTTTAGCTACTTTTTTGAACATTTTATTTTTTGAAGAAATAGTGTTCTAAAAAGAGAGAGACAGACAGTTAGAGTAATTTGGGCATCAACGCACCCCATCTAAAAATTGTTTTAGCTACTTTTTTGAAAATTTTATTTTTTGAAGAAATAGTGTGCTAAAAAGAGAGAGACAGACAGTTAGAGTAATTTGGGCATCAACGCACCCCATCTAAAAATTGTTTAGCTACTTCTTTGAAAATTTTATTTTTTGAAGAAATAGTGTGCTAAAAAGAGAGAGTCAGACAGTTAGAGTAATTTAGGCATCAACCCCATCTAAAAATTGTTTTAGCTACTTTTTTGAACATTTTATTTTTTGAAGAAATAGTGTGCTAAAAAGAGAGAGACAGACGGTTAGAGTAATTTGGGCATCAACGCACCCCATCTAAAAATTGTTTTAGCTACTTTTTTGAACATTTAATTTTTTGAAGAAATAGTGTGCTAAAAAGAAAGAGCCAGATGGGTAGAGTAATTTGGACATCACGCACCCCATCTAAAAATTGTTTTAGCTACTTTTTTGAACATTTTATTTTTTGAAGAAACGGCGTGCTAAAAAGAGAGAGACAGACAGTTAGAGTAATTTGGGCATCAACGCACCCCATCTAAAAATTGTTTTAGCTACTTTTTTGAACATTTTATTTTTTGAAGAAATAGTGTTCTAAAAAGAGAGAGACAGACAGTTAGAGTAATTTGGGCATCAACGCACCCCATCTAAAAATTGTTTTAGCTACTTTTTTGAAAATTTTATTTTTTGAAGAAATAGTGTGCTAAAAAGAGAGAGACAGACAGTTAGAGTAATTTGGGCATCAACGCACCCCATCTAAAAATTGTTTTAGCTACTTTTTTGAAAATTTTATTTTTTGAAGAAATAGTGTGCTTAAAAGAGAGAGACAGATGGTTAGAGTAATTTGGACATCAACGCACCCCATCTAAAAATTGTTTTAGCTACTTTTTTGAAAATTTTATTTTTTGAAGAAATAGTGTGCTAAAAAGAGAGAGACAGACGGTTAGAGTAATTTGGGCATCAACGCACCCCATCTAAAAATTGTTTTAGCTACTTTTTTGAACATTTAATTTTTTGAAGAAATAGTGTGCTAAAAAGAAAGAGCCAGATGGGTCGAGTAATTTGGACATCACGCACCCCATCTAAAAATTGTTTTAGCTACTTTTTTGAACATTTTATTTTTTGAAGAAACGGCGTGCTAAAAAGAGAGAGACAGACAGTTAGAGTAATTTGGGCATCAACGCACCCCATCTAAAAATTGTTTTAGCTACTTTTTTGAACATTTTATTTTTTGAAGAAATAGTGTTCTAAAAAGAGAGAGACAGACGGTTAGAGTAATTTGGGCATCAACGCACCCCATCTAAAAATTGTTTTAGCTACTTTTTTGAACATTTAATTTTTTGAAGAAACAGCGTGCTAAAAAGAGAGAGACAGACAGTTAGAGTAATTTGGACATCAACGCACCCCATCTAAAAATTGTTTTAGCTACTTTTTTGAAAATTTTATTTTTTGAAGAAATAGTGTGCTAAAAAGAGAGAGACAGACAGTTAGAGTAATTTGGGCATCAACGCACCCCATCTAAAAATTGTTTTAGCTACTTCTTTGAAAATTTTATTTTTTGAAGAAATAGTGTGCTTAAAAGAGAGAGACAGATGGTTAGAGTAATTTGGACATCAACGCACCCCATCTAAAAATTGTTTTAGCTACTTTTTTGAAAATTTTATTTTTTGAAGAAATAGTGTTCTAAAAAGAGAGAGACAGGCGGTTAGAGTAATTTGGGCATCAACGCACCCCATCTAAAAATTGTTTTAGCTACTTTTTTGAACATTTTATTTTTTGAAGAAATAGTGTGCTAAAAAGAGAGAGACAGACAGTTAGAGTAATTTGGGCATCAACGCACCCCATCTAAAAATTGTTTTAGCTACTTTTTTGAAAATTTTATTTTTTGAAGAAATAGTGTGCTTAAAAGAGAGAGACAGATGGTTAGAGTAATTTGGACATCAACGCACCCCATCTAAAAATTGTTTTAGCTACTTTTTTGAAAATTTTATTTTTTGAAGAAATAGTGTGCTAAAAAGAGAGAGACAGACAGTTAGAGTAATTTGGGCATCAACGCACCCCATCTAAAAATTGTTTTAGCTACTTTTTTGAAAATTTTATTTTTTGAAGAAATAGTGTTCTAAAAAGAGAGAGACAGGCGGTTAGAGTAATTTGGGCATCAACGCACCCCATCTAAAAATTGTTTTAGCTACTTTTTTGAACATTTTATTTTTTGAAGAAATAGTGTGCTAAAAAGAGAGAGACAGACAGTTAGAGTAATTTGGGCATCAACGCACCCCATCTAAAAATTGTTTTAGCTACTTTTTTGAAAATTTTATTTTTTGAAGAAATAGTGTGCTTAAAAGAGAGAGACAGATGGTTAGAGTAATTTAGCCATCAACGCACCCCATCTAAAAATTGTTTTAGCTACTTTTTTGAAAATTTTATTTTTTGAAGAAATAGTGTGCTAAAAAGAGAGAGACAGACAGTTAGAGTAATTTGGGCATCAACGCACCCCATCTAAAAATTGTTTTAGCTACTTTTTTGAAAATTTTATTTTTTGAAGAAATAGTGTTCTAAAAAGAGAGAGACAGGCGGTTAGAGTAATTTGGGCATCAACGCACCCCATCTAAAAATTGTTTTAGCTACTTTTTTGAAAATTTTATTTTTTGAAGAAATAGTGTGCTAAAAAGAGAGAGACAGACAGTTAGAGTAATTTGGGCATCAACGCACCCCATCTAAAAATTGTTTTAGCTACTTTTTTGAAAATTTTATTTTTTGAAGAAATAGTGTTCTAAAAAGAGAGAGACAGGCGGTTAGAGTAATTTGGGCATCAACGCACCCCATCTAAAAATTGTTTTAGCTACTTTTTTGAACATTTTATTTTTTGAAGAAATAGTGTGCTAAAAAGAGAGAGACAGACAGTTAGAGTAATTTGGGCATCAACGCACCCCATCTAAAAATTGTTTTAGCTACTTTTTTGAAAATTTTATTTTTTGAAGAAATAGTGTGCTTAAAAGAGAGAGACAGATGGTTAGAGTAATTTAGCCATCAACGCACCCCATCTAAAAATTGTTTTAGCTACTTTTTTGAACATTTTATTTTTTGAAGAAACAGCGTGCTAAAAAGAGAGAGACAGACAGTTAGAGTAATTTGGGCATCAACGCACCCCATCTAAAAATTGTTTTAGCTACTTTTTTGAACATTTTATTTTTTGAAGAAATAATGTGCTAAAAAGAGAGAGACAGACAGTTAGAGTAATTTGGGCATCAACGCTCCCCATCTAAAAATTGTTTTAGCTACTTTTTTGAAAATTTTATTTTTTGAAGAAATAGTGTGCTAAAAAGAGAGAGACAGACAGTTAGAGTAATTTGGGCATCAACGCACCCCATCTAAAAATTGTTTTAGCTACTTTTTTGAAAATTTTATTTTTTGAAGAAATAGTGTTCTAAAAAGAGAGAGACAGATGGTTAGAGTAATTTGGACATCAACGCACCCCATCTAAAAATTGTTTTAGCTACTTTTTTGAAAATTTTATTTTTTGAAGAAATAGTGTGCTAAAAAGAGAGAGACAGACAGTTAGAGTAATTTGGGCATCAACCCACCCCATCTAAAAATTGTTTTAGCTACTTCTTTGAAAATTTTATTTTTTGAAGAAATAGTGTGCTTAAAAGAGAGAGACAGATGGTTAGAGTAATTTGGACATCAACGCACCCCATCTAAAAATTGTTTTAGCTACTTTTTTGAAAATTTTATTTTTTGAAGAAATAGTGTGCTAAAAAGAGAGAGTCAGACAGTTAGAGTAATTTAGGCATCAACCCCATCTAAAAATTGTTTTAGCTACTTTTTTGAACATTTTATTTTTTGAAGAAATAGTGTGCTAAAAAGAGAGAGACAGACGGTTAGAGTAATTTGGGCATCAACGCACCCCATCTAAAAATTGTTTTAGCTACTTTTTTGAACATTTAATTTTTTGAAGAAATAGTGTGCTAAAAAGAAAGAGCCAGATGGGTAGAGTAATTTGGGCATCAACGCACCCCATCTAAAAATTGTTTTAGCTACTTTTTTGAAAATTTTATTTTTTGAAGAAATAGTGTGCTTAAAAGAGAGAGACAGATGGTTAGAGTAATTTAGCCATCAACGCACCCCATCTAAAAATTGTTTTAGCTACTTTTTTGAACATTTTATTTTTTGAAGAAACAGCGTGCTAAAAAGAGAGAGACAGACAGTTAGAGTAATTTGGGCATCAACGCACCCCATCTAAAAATTGTTTTAGCTACTTTTTTGAACATTTTATTTTTTGAAGAAATAATGTGCTAAAAAGAGAGAGACAGACAGTTAGAGTAATTTGGGCATCAACGCTCCCCATCTAAAAATTGTTTTAGCTACTTTTTTGAAAATTTTATTTTTTGAAGAAATAGTGTGCTAAAAAGAGAGAGACAGACAGTTAGAGTAATTTGGGCATCAACGCACCCCATCTAAAAATTGTTTTAGCTACTTTTTTGAAAATTTTATTTTTTGAAGAAATAGTGTTCTAAAAAGAGAGAGACAGACGGTTAGAGTAATTTGGACATCACGCACCCCATCTAAAAATTGTTTTAGCTACTTTTTTGAAAATTTTATTTTTTGAAGAAATAGTGTGCTAAAAAGAGAGAGACAGACAGTTAGAGTAATTTGGGCATCAACCCACCCCATCTAAAAATTGTTTTAGCTACTTCTTTGAAAATTTTATTTTTTGAAGAAATAGTGTGCTTAAAAGAGAGAGACAGATGGTTAGAGTAATTTGGACATCAACGCACCCCATCTAAAAATTGTTTTAGCTACTTTTTTGAAAATTTTATTTTTTGAAGAAATAGTGTGCTAAAAAGAGAGAGTCAGACAGTTAGAGTAATTTAGGCATCAACCCCATCTAAAAATTGTTTTAGCTACTTTTTTGAACATTTTATTTTTTGAAGAAATAGTGTGCTAAAAAGAGAGAGACAGACGGTTAGAGTAATTTGGGCATCAACGCACCCCATCTAAAAATTGTTTTAGCTACTTTTTTGAACATTTAATTTTTTGAAGAAATAGTGTGCTAAAAAGAAAGAGCCAGATGGGTAGAGTAATTTGGACATCACGCACCCCATCTAAAAATTGTTTTAGCTACTTTTTTGAACATTTTATTTTTTGAAGAAACGGCGTGCTAAAAAGAGAGAGACAGACAGTTAGAGTAATTTGGGCATCAACGCACCCCATCTAAAAATTGTTTTAGCTACTTTTTTGAACATTTTATTTTTTGAAGAAATAGTGTTCTAAAAAGAGAGAGACAGACAGTTAGAGTAATTTGGGCATCAACGCACCCCATCTAAAAATTGTTTTAGCTACTTTTTTGAAAATTTTATTTTTTGAAGAAATAGTGTGCTTAAAAGAGAGAGACAGACGGTTAGAGTAATTTGGACATCAACGCACCCCATCTAAAAATTGTTTTAGCTACTTTTTTGAAAATTTTATTTTTTGAAGAAATAGTGTGCTAAAAAGAGAGAGTCAGACAGTTAGAGTAATTTAGGCATCAACCCCATCTAAAAATTGTTTTAGCTACTTTTTTGAACATTTTATTTTTTGAAGAAATAGTGTGCTAAAAAGAGAGAGACAGACGGTTAGAGTAATTTGGACATCACGCACCCCATCTAAAAATTGTTTTAGCTACTTTTTTGAACATTTAATTTTTTGAAGAAATAGTGTGCTAAAAAGAAAGAGCCAGATGGGTAGAGTAATTTGGACATCACGCACCCCATCTAAAAATTGTTTTAGCTACTTTTTTGAACATTTAATTTTTTGAAGAAATAGTGTGCTAAAAAGAAAGAGCCAGATGGGTAGAGTAATTTGGACATCACGCACCCCATCTAAAAATTGTTTTAGCTACTTTTTTGAACATTTTATTTTTTGAAGAAACGGCGTGCTAAAAAGAGAGAGACAGACAGTTAGAGTAATTTGGGCATCAACGCACCCCATCTAAAAATTGTTTTAGCTACTTTTTTGAACATTTTATTTTTTGAAGAAATAGTGTTCTAAAAAGAGAGAGACAGACGGTTAGAGTAATTTGGGCATCAACGCACCCCATCTAAAAATTGTTTTAGCTACTTTTTTGAACATTTTATTTTTTGAAGAAATAGTGTTCTAAAAAGAGAGAGACAGACAGTTAGAGTAATTTGGGCAGCAACGCTTCCCATCTAAAAATTGTTTTAGCTACTTTTTTGAAAATTTTATTTTTTGAAGAAATAGTGTGCTAAAAAGAGAGAGACAGACAGTTAGAGTAATTTGGGCATCAACGCACCCCATCTAAAAATTGTTTAGCTACTTCTTTGAAAATTTTATTTTTTGAAGAAATAGTGTGCTAAAAAGAGAGAGTCAGACAGTTAGAGTAATTTAGGCATCAACCCCATCTAAAAATTGTTTTAGCTACTTTTTTGAACATTTTATTTTTTGAAGAAATAGTGTGCTAAAAAGAGAGAGACAGACAGTTAGAGTAATTTGGGCATCAACGCACCCCATCTAAAAATTGTTTTAGCTACTTTTTTGAAAATTTTATTTTTTGAAGAAATAGTGTGCTTAAAAGAGAGAGACAGACGGTTAGAGTAATTTGGACATCAACGCACCCCATCTAAAAATTGTTTTAGCTACTTTTTTGAAAATTTTATTTTTTGAAGAAACGGCGTGCTAAAAAGAGAGAGACAGACAGTTAGAGTAATTTGGGCATCAACGCACCCCATCTAAAAATTGTTTTAGCTACTTTTTTGAACATTTTATTTTTTGAAGAAATAGTGTTCTAAAAAGAGAGAGACAGACAGTTAGAGTAATTTGGGCATCAACGCACCCCATCTAAAAATTGTTTTAGCTACTTTTTTGAAAATTTTATTTTTTGAAGAAATAGTGTGCTTAAAAGAGAGAGACAGACGGTTAGAGTAATTTGGACATCAACGCACCCCATCTAAAAATTGTTTTAGCTACTTTTTTGAAAATTTTATTTTTTGAAGAAATAGTGTGCTAAAAAGAGAGAGTCAGACAGTTAGAGTAATTTAGGCATCAACCCCATCTAAAAATTGTTTTAGCTACTTTTTTGAACATTTTATTTTTTGAAGAAATAGTGTGCTAAAAAGAGAGAGACAGACGGTTAGAGTAATTTGGACATCACGCACCCCATCTAAAAATTGTTTTAGCTACTTTTTTGAACATTTAATTTTTTGAAGAAATAGTGTGCTAAAAAGAAAGAGCCAGATGGGTAGAGTAATTTGGACATCACGCACCCCATCTAAAAATTGTTTTAGCTACTTTTTTGAACATTTAATTTTTTGAAGAAATAGTGTGCTAAAAAGAAAGAGCCAGATGGGTAGAGTAATTTGGACATCACGCACCCCATCTAAAAATTGTTTTAGCTACTTTTTTGAACATTTTATTTTTGAAGAAACGGCGTGCTAAAAAGAGAGAGACAGACAGTTAGAGTAATTTGGGCATCAACGCACCCCATCTAAAAATTGTTTTAGCTACTTTTTTGAACATTTTATTTTTTGAAGAAATAGTGTTCTAAAAAGAGAGAGACAGACGGTTAGAGTAATTTGGGCATCAACGCACCCCATCTAAAAATTGTTTTAGCTACTTTTTTGAACATTTTATTTTTTGAAGAAATAGTGTTCTAAAAAGAGAGAGACAGACAGTTAGAGTAATTTGGGCAGCAACGCTTCCCATCTAAAAATTGTTTTAGCTACTTTTTTGAAAATTTTATTTTTTGAAGAAATAGTGTGCTAAAAAGAGAGAGACAGACAGTTAGAGTAATTTGGGCATCAACGCACCCCATCTAAAAATTGTTTAGCTACTTCTTTGAAAATTTTATTTTTTGAAGAAATAGTGTGCTAAAAAGAGAGAGTCAGACAGTTAGAGTAATTTAGGCATCAACCCCATCTAAAAATTGTTTTAGCTACTTTTTTGAACATTTTATTTTTTGAAGAAATAGTGTGCTAAAAAGAGAGAGACAGACGGTTAGAGTAATTTGGGCATCAACGCACCCCATCTAAAAATTGTTTTAGCTACTTTTTTGAACATTTAATTTTTTGAAGAAATAGTGTGCTAAAAAGAAAGAGCCAGATGGGTAGAGTAATTTGGACATCACGCACCCCATCTAAAAATTGTTTTAGCTACTTTTTTGAACATTTTATTTTTTGAAGAAACGGCGTGCTAAAAAGAGAGAGACAGACAGTTAGAGTAATTTGGGCATCAACGCACCCCATCTAAAAATTGTTTTAGCTACTTTTTTGAACATTTTATTTTTTGAAGAAATAGTGTTCTAAAAAGAGAGAGACAGACAGTTAGAGTAATTTGGGCATCAACGCACCCCATCTAAAAATTGTTTTAGCTACTTTTTTGAAAATTTTATTTTTTGAAGAAATAGTGTGCTTAAAAGAGAGAGACAGATGGTTAGAGTAATTTGGACATCAACGCACCCCATCTAAAAATTGTTTTAGCTACTTTTTTGAAAATTTTATTTTTTGAAGAAATAGTGTGCTAAAAAGAGAGAGACAGACAGTTAGAGTAATTTGGGCATCAACGCACCCCATCTAAAAATTGTTTTAGCTACTTCTTTGAAAATTTTATTTTTTGAAGAAATAGTGTGCTTAAAAGAGAGAGACAGATGGTTAGAGTAATTTGGACATCAACGCACCCCATCTAAAAATTGTTTTAGCTACTTTTTTGAAAATTTTATTTTTTGAAGAAATAGTGTGCTAAAAAGAGAGAGTCAGACAGTTAGAGTAATTTAGGCATCAACCCCATCTAAAAATTGTTTTAGCTACTTTTTTGAACATTTTATTTTTTGAAGAAATAGTGTTCTAAAAAGAGAGAGACAGACGGTTAGAGTAATTTGGGCATCAACGCACCCCATCTAAAAATTGTTTTAGCTACTTTTTTGAACATTTTATTTTTTGAAGAAATAGTGTTCTAAAAAGAGAGAGACAGACAGTTAGAGTAATTTAGGCATCAACCCCATCTAAAAATTGTTTTAGCTACTTTTTTGAACATTTTATTTTTTGAAGAAATAGTGTTCTAAAAAGAGAGAGACAGACGGTTAGAGTAATTTGGGCATCAACGCACCCCATCTAAAAATTGTTTTAGCTACTTTTTTGAACATTTTATTTTTTGAAGAAATAGTGTTCTAAAAAGAGAGAGACAGACAGTTAGAGTAATTTGGGCAGCAACGCTTCCCATCTAAAAATTGTTTTAGCTACTTTTTTGAAAATTTTATTTTTTGAAGAAATAGTGTGCTAAAAAGAGAGAGACAGACAGTTAGAGTAATTTGGGCATCAACGCACCCCATCTAAAAATTGTTTAGCTACTTCTTTGAAAATTTTATTTTTTGAAGAAATAGTGTGCTAAAAAGAGAGAGTCAGACAGTTAGAGTAATTTAGGCATCAACCCCATCTAAAAATTGTTTTAGCTACTTTTTTGAACATTTTATTTTTTGAAGAAATAGTGTGCTAAAAAGAGAGAGACAGACGGTTAGAGTAATTTGGGCATCAACGCACCCCATCTAAAAATTGTTTTAGCTACTTTTTTGAACATTTAATTTTTTGAAGAAATAGTGTGCTAAAAAGAAAGAGCCAGATGGGTAGAGTAATTTGGACATCACGCACCCCATCTAAAAATTGTTTTAGCTACTTTTTTGAACATTTTATTTTTTGAAGAAACGGCGTGCTAAAAAGAGAGAGACAGACAGTTAGAGTAATTTGGGCATCAACGCACCCCATCTAAAAATTGTTTTAGCTACTTTTTTGAACATTTTATTTTTTGAAGAAATAGTGTTCTAAAAAGAGAGAGACAGACAGTTAGAGTAATTTGGGCATCAACGCACCCCATCTAAAAATTGTTTTAGCTACTTTTTTGAAAATTTTATTTTTTGAAGAAATAGTGTGCTAAAAAGAGAGAGACAGACAGTTAGAGTAATTTGGGCATCAACGCACCCCATCTAAAAATTGTTTTAGCTACTTTTTTGAAAATTTTATTTTTTGAAGAAATAGTGTGCTTAAAAGAGAGAGACAGATGGTTAGAGTAATTTGGACATCAACGCACCCCATCTAAAAATTGTTTTAGCTACTTTTTTGAAAATTTTATTTTTTGAAGAAATAGTGTGCTAAAAAGAGAGAGACAGACAGTTAGAGTAATTTGGGCATCAACGCACCCCATCTAAAAATTGTTTTAGCTACTTCTTTGAAAATTTTATTTTTTGAAGAAATAGTGTGCTTAAAAGAGAGAGACAGATGGTTAGAGTAATTTGGACATCAACGCACCCCATCTAAAAATTGTTTTAGCTACTTTTTTGAAAATTTTATTTTTTGAAGAAATAGTGTGCTAAAAAGAGAGAGTCAGACAGTTAGAGTAATTTAGGCATCAACCCCATCTAAAAATTGTTTTAGCTACTTTTTTGAACATTTTATTTTTTGAAGAAATAGTGTGCTAAAAAGAGAGAGACAGACAGTTAGAGTAATTTGGGCATCAACGCACCCCATCTAAAAATTGTTTTAGCTACTTCTTTGAAAATTTTATTTTTTGAAGAAATAGTGTGCTTAAAAGAGAGAGACAGATGGTTAGAGTAATTTGGACATCAACGCACCCCATCTAAAAATTGTTTTAGCTACTTTTTTGAAAATTTTATTTTTTGAAGAAATAGTGTGCTTAAAAGAGAGAGACAGACAGTTAGAGTAATTTGGGCATCAACGCACCCCATCTAAAAATTGTTTTAGCTACTTCTTTGAAAATTTTATTTTTTGAAGAAATAGTGTGCTTAAAAGAGAGAGACAGATGGTTAGAGTAATTTGGACATCAACGCACCCCATCTAAAAATTGTTTTAGCTACTTTTTTGAAAATTTTATTTTTTGAAGAAATAGTGTGCTTAAAAGAGAGAGACAGATGGTTAGAGTAATTTGGGCATCAACGCACCCCATCTAAAAATTGTTTAGCTACTTCTTTGAAAATTTTATTTTTTGAAGAAATAGTGTGCTAAAAAGAGAGAGTCAGACAGTTAGAGTAATTTAGGCATCAACCCCATCTAAAAATTGTTTTAGCTACTTTTTTGAACATTTTATTTTTTGAAGAAATAGTGTGCTAAAAAGAGAGAGACAGACGGTTAGAGTAATTTGGGCATCAACGCACCCCATCTAAAAATTGTTTTAGCTACTTTTTTGAACATTTAATTTTTTGAAGAAATAGTGTGCTAAAAAGAAAGAGCCAGATGGGTAGAGTAATTTGGACATCACGCACCCCATCTAAAAATTGTTTTAGCTACTTTTTTGAACATTTTATTTTTTGAAGAAACGGCGTGCTAAAAAGAGAGAGACAGACAGTTAGAGTAATTTGGGCATCAACGCACCCCATCTAAAAATTGTTTTAGCTACTTTTTTGAACATTTTATTTTTTGAAGAAATAGTGTTCTAAAAAGAGAGAGACAGACAGTTAGAGTAATTTGGGCATCAACGCACCCCATCTAAAAATTGTTTTAGCTACTTTTTTGAAAATTTTATTTTTTGAAGAAATAGTGTGCTAAAAAGAGAGAGACAGACAGTTAGAGTAATTTGGGCATCAACGCACCCCATCTAAAAATTGTTTTAGCTACTTTTTTGAAAATTTTATTTTTTGAAGAAATAGTGTGCTTAAAAGAGAGAGACAGATGGTTAGAGTAATTTGGACATCAACGCACCCCATCTAAAAATTGTTTTAGCTACTTTTTTGAAAATTTTATTTTTTGAAGAAATAGTGTGCTAAAAAGAGAGAGACAGACAGTTAGAGTAATTTGGGCATCAACGCACCCCATCTAAAAATTGTTTTAGCTACTTCTTTGAAAATTTTATTTTTTGAAGAAATAGTGTGCTTAAAAGAGAGAGACAGATGGTTAGAGTAATTTGGACATCAACGCACCCCATCTAAAAATTGTTTTAGCTACTTTTTTGAAAATTTTATTTTTTGAAGAAATAGTGTGCTAAAAAGAGAGAGTCAGACAGTTAGAGTAATTTAGGCATCAACCCCATCTAAAAATTGTTTTAGCTACTTTTTTGAACATTTTATTTTTTGAAGAAATAGTGTGCTAAAAAGAGAGAGACAGACAGTTAGAGTAATTTGGGCATCAACGCACCCCATCTAAAAATTGTTTTAGCTACTTCTTTGAAAATTTTATTTTTTGAAGAAATAGTGTGCTTAAAAGAGAGAGACAGATGGTTAGAGTAATTTGGACATCAACGCACCCCATCTAAAAATTGTTTTAGCTACTTTTTTGAAAATTTTATTTTTTGAAGAAATAGTGTGCTTAAAAGAGAGAGACAGACAGTTAGAGTAATTTGGGCATCAACGCACCCCATCTAAAAATTGTTTTAGCTACTTCTTTGAAAATTTTATTTTTTGAAGAAATAGTGTGCTTAAAAGAGAGAGACAGATGGTTAGAGTAATTTGGACATCAACGCACCCCATCTAAAAATTGTTTTAGCTACTTTTTTGAAAATTTTATTTTTTGAAGAAATAGTGTGCTTAAAAGAGAGAGACAGATGGTTAGAGTAATTTGGACATCAACGCACCCCATCTAAAAATTGTTTTAGCTACTTTTTTGAAAATTTTATTTTTTGAAGAAATAGTGTGCTAAAAAGAGAGAGACAGACAGTTAGAGTAATTTGGGCATCAACGCACCCCATCTAAAAATTGTTTTAGCTACTTCTTTGAAAATTTTATTTTTTGAAGAAATAGTGTGCTTAAAAGAGAGAGACAGATGGTTAGAGTAATTTGGACATCAACGCACCCCATCTAAAAATTGTTTTAGCTACTTTTTTGAAAATTTTATTTTTTGAAGAAATAGTGTGCTAAAAAGAGAGAGTCAGACAGTTAGAGTAATTTAGGCATCAACCCCATCTAAAAATTGTTTTAGCTACTTTTTTGAACATTTTATTTTTTGAAGAAATAGTGTTCTAAAAAGAGAGAGACAGACGGTTAGAGTAATTTGGGCATCAACGCACCCCATCTAAAAATTGTTTTAGCTACTTTTTTGAACATTTTATTTTTTGAAGAAATAGTGTGCTTAAAAGAGAGAGACAGACAGTTAGAGTAATTTGGGCATCAACGCACCCCATCTAAAAATTGTTTTAGCTACTTCTTTGAAAATTTTATTTTTTGAAGAAATAGTGTGCTTAAAAGAGAGAGACAGATGGTTAGAGTAATTTGGACATCAACGCACCCCATCTAAAAATTGTTTTAGCTACTTTTTTGAAAATTTTATTTTTTGAAGAAATAGTGTGCTTAAAAGAGAGAGACAGATGGTTAGAGTAATTTGGACATCAACGCACCCCATCTAAAAATTGTTTTAGCTACTTTTTTGAAAATTTTATTTTTTGAAGAAATAGTGTGCTAAAAAGAGAGAGACAGACAGTTAGAGTAATTTGGGCATCAACGCACCCCATCTAAAAATTGTTTTAGCTACTTCTTTGAAAATTTTATTTTTTGAAGAAATAGTGTGCTTAAAAGAGAGAGACAGATGGTTAGAGTAATTTGGACATCAACGCACCCCATCTAAAAATTGTTTTAGCTACTTTTTTGAAAATTTTATTTTTTGAAGAAATAGTGTGCTAAAAAGAGAGAGTCAGACAGTTAGAGTAATTTAGGCATCAACCCCATCTAAAAATTGTTTTAGCTACTTTTTTGAACATTTTATTTTTTGAAGAAATAGTGTTCTAAAAAGAGAGAGACAGACGGTTAGAGTAATTTGGGCATCAACGCACCCCATCTAAAAATTGTTTTAGCTACTTTTTTGAACATTTTATTTTTTGAAGAAATAGTGTTCTAAAAAGAGAGAGACAGACAGTTAGAGTAATTTAGGCATCAACCCCATCTAAAAATTGTTTTAGCTACTTTTTTGAACATTTTATTTTTTGAAGAAATAGTGTTCTAAAAAGAGAGAGACAGACGGTTAGAGTAATTTGGGCATCAACGCACCCCATCTAAAAATTGTTTTAGCTACTTTTTTGAACATTTTATTTTTTGAAGAAATAGTGTTCTAAAAAGAGAGAGACAGACAGTTAGAGTAATTTGGGCAGCAACGCTTCCCATCTAAAAATTGTTTTAGCTACTTTTTTGAAAATTTTATTTTTTGAAGAAATAGTGTGCTAAAAAGAGAGAGACAGACAGTTAGAGTAATTTGGGCATCAACGCACCCCATCTAAAAATTGTTTAGCTACTTCTTTGAAAATTTTATTTTTTGAAGAAATAGTGTGCTAAAAAGAGAGAGTCAGACAGTTAGAGTAATTTAGGCATCAACCCCATCTAAAAATTGTTTTAGCTACTTTTTTGAACATTTTATTTTTTGAAGAAATAGTGTGCTAAAAGAGAGAGACAGACGGTTAGAGTAATTTGGGCATCAACGCACCCCATCTAAAAATTGTTTTAGCTACTTTTTTGAACATTTAATTTTTTGAAGAAATAGTGTGCTAAAAAGAAAGAGCCAGATGGGTAGAGTAATTTGGACATCACGCACCCCATCTAAAAATTGTTTTAGCTACTTTTTTGAACATTTTATTTTTTGAAGAAACGGCGTGCTAAAAAGAGAGAGACAGACAGTTAGAGTAATTTGGGCATCAACGCACCCCATCTAAAAATTGTTTTAGCTACTTTTTTGAACATTTTATTTTTTGAAGAAATAGTGTTCTAAAAAGAGAGAGACAGACAGTTAGAGTAATTTGGGCATCAACGCACCCCATCTAAAAATTGTTTTAGCTACTTTTTTGAAAATTTTATTTTTTGAAGAAATAGTGTGCTAAAAAGAGAGAGACAGACAGTTAGAGTAATTTGGGCATCAACGCACCCCATCTAAAAATTGTTTTAGCTACTTTTTTGAAAATTTTATTTTTTGAAGAAATAGTGTGCTTAAAAGAGAGAGACAGATGGTTAGAGTAATTTGGACATCAACGCACCCCATCTAAAAATTGTTTTAGCTACTTTTTTGAAAATTTTATTTTTTGAAGAAATAGTGTGCTAAAAAGAGAGAGACAGACAGTTAGAGTAATTTGGGCATCAACGCACCCCATCTAAAAATTGTTTTAGCTACTTCTTTGAAAATTTTATTTTTTGAAGAAATAGTGTGCTTAAAAGAGAGAGACAGATGGTTAGAGTAATTTGGACATCAACGCACCCCATCTAAAAATTGTTTTAGCTACTTTTTTGAAAATTTTATTTTTTGAAGAAATAGTGTGCTAAAAAGAGAGAGTCAGACAGTTAGAGTAATTTAGGCATCAACCCCATCTAAAAATTGTTTTAGCTACTTTTTTGAACATTTTATTTTTTGAAGAAATAGTGTGCTAAAAAGAGAGAGACAGACAGTTAGAGTAATTTGGGCATCAACGCACCCCATCTAAAAATTGTTTTAGCTACTTCTTTGAAAATTTTATTTTTTGAAGAAATAGTGTGCTTAAAAGAGAGAGACAGATGGTTAGAGTAATTTGGACATCAACGCACCCCATCTAAAAATTGTTTTAGCTACTTTTTTGAAAATTTTATTTTTTGAAGAAATAGTGTGCTAAAAAGAGAGAGACAGACAGTTAGAGTAATTTGGGCATCAACGCACCCCATCAAAAAATTGTTTTAGCTACTTCTTTGAAAATTTTATTTTTTGAAGAAATAGTGTGCTTAAAAGAGAGAGACAGATGGTTAGAGTAATTTGGACATCAACGCACCCCATCTAAAAATTGTTTTAGCTACTTTTTTGAAAATTTTATTTTTTGAAGAAATAGTGTGCTAAAAAGAGAGAGTCAGACAGTTAGAGTAATTTAGGCATCAACCCCATCTAAAAATTGTTTTAGCTACTTTTTTGAACATTTTATTTTTTGAAGAAATAGTGTGCTAAAAAGAGAGAGACAGACGGTTAGAGTAATTTGGGCATCAACGCACCCCATCTAAAAATTGTTTTAGCTACTTTTTTGAACATTTAATTTTTTGAAGAAATAGTGTGCTAAAAAGAAAGAGCCAGATGGGTCGAGTAATTTGGACATCACGCACCCCATCTAAAAATTGTTTTAGCTACTTTTTTGAACATTTTATTTTTTGAAGAAACGGCGTGCTAAAAAGAGAGAGACAGACAGTTAGAGTAATTTGGGCATCAACGCACCCCATCTAAAAATTGTTTTAGCTACTTTTTTGAACATTTTATTTTTTGAAGAAATAGTGTTCTAAAAAGAGAGAGACAGACGGTTAGAGTAATTTGGGCATCAACGCACCCCATCTAAAAATTGTTTTAGCTACTTTTTTGAACATTTAATTTTTTGAAGAAACAGCGTGCTAAAAAGAGAGAGACAGACAGTTAGAGTAATTTGGACATCAACGCACCCCATCTAAAAATTGTTTTAGCTACTTTTTTGAAAATTTTATTTTTTGAAGAAATAGTGTGCTAAAAAGAGAGAGTCAGACAGTTAGAGTAATTTAGGCATCAACCCCATCTAAAAATTGTTTTAGCTACTTTTTTGAACATTTTATTTTTTGAAGAAATAGTGTGCTAAAAAGAGAGAGACAGACGGTTAGAGTAATTTGGGCATCAACGCACCCCATCTAAAAATTGTTTTAGCTACTTTTTTGAACATTTAATTTTTTGAAGAAATAGTGTGCTAAAAAGAAAGAGCCAGATGGGTAGAGTAATTTGGACATCACGCACCCCATCTAAAAATTGTTTTAGCTACTTTTTTGAACATTTTATTTTTTGAAGAAACGGCGTGCTAAAAAGAGAGAGACAGACAGTTAGAGTAATTTGGGCATCAACGCACCCCATCTAAAAATTGTTTTAGCTACTTTTTTGAAAATTTTATTTTTTGAAGAAATAGTGTGCTTAAAAGAGAGAGACAGATGGTTAGAGTAATTTGGACATCAACGCACCCCATCTAAAAATTGTTTTAGCTACTTTTTTGAAAATTTTATTTTTTGAAGAAATAGTGTGCTAAAAAGAGAGAGACAGACAGTTAGAGTAATTTGGGCATCAACGCACCCCATCTAAAAATTGTTTTAGCTACTTCTTTGAAAATTTTATTTTTTGAAGAAATAGTGTGCTTAAAAGAGAGAGACAGATGGTTAGAGTAATTTGGACATCAACGCACCCCATCTAAAAATTGTTTTAGCTACTTTTTTGAAAATTTTATTTTTTGAAGAAATAGTGTGCTAAAAAGAGAGAGTCAGACAGTTAGAGTAATTTAGGCATCAACCCCATCTAAAAATTGTTTTAGCTACTTTTTTGAACATTTTATTTTTTGAAGAAATAGTGTGCTAAAAAGAGAGAGACAGACAGTTAGAGTAATTTGGGCATCAACGCACCCCATCTAAAAATTGTTTTAGCTACTTTTTTGAAAATTTTATTTTTTGAAGAAATAGTGTGCTAAAAAGAGAGAGACAGACAGTTAGAGTAATTTGGGCATCAACGCACCCCATCTAAAAATTGTTTTAGCTACTTCTTTGAAAATTTTATTTTTTGAAGAAATAGTGTGCTTAAAAGAGAGAGACAGATGGTTAGAGTAATTTGGACATCAACGCACCCCATCTAAAAATTGTTTTAGCTACTTTTTTGAAAATTTTATTTTTTGAAGAAATAGTGTGCTAAAAAGAGAGAGTCAGACAGTTAGAGTAATTTAGGCATCAACCCCATCTAAAAATTGTTTTAGCTACTTTTTTGAACATTTTATTTTTTGAAGAAATAGTGTGCTAAAAAGAGAGAGACAGACGGTTAGAGTAATTTGGGCATCAACGCACCCCATCTAAAAATTGTTTTAGCTACTTTTTTGAACATTTAATTTTTTGAAGAAATAGTGTGCTAAAAAGAAAGAGCCAGATGGGTCGAGTAATTTGGACATCACGCACCCCATCTAAAAATTGTTTTAGCTACTTTTTTGAACATTTTATTTTTTGAAGAAACGGCGTGCTAAAAAGAGAGAGACAGACAGTTAGAGTAATTTGGGCATCAACGCACCCCATCTAAAAATTGTTTTAGCTACTTTTTTGAACATTTTATTTTTTGAAGAAATAGTGTTCTAAAAAGAGAGAGACAGACGGTTAGAGTAATTTGGGCATCAACGCACCCCATCTAAAAATTGTTTTAGCTACTTTTTTGAACATTTAATTTTTTGAAGAAACAGCGTGCTAAAAAGAGAGAGACAGACAGTTAGAGTAATTTGGGCATCAACGCACCCCATCTAAAAATTGTTTTAGCTATTTTTTTGAACATTTTATTTTTTGAAGAAATAGTGTGCTAAAAGAGAGAGACAGACGGGGAGAGTAATTTGAATAAAGCAAGTCTGGCATATTCATTTTTAACCACAATAATCTTTTAAAAATTTATATTTATTATTATAATAATATTAAGTTTTAAACGTTTCTTATTGAGAATTTAAAGGTTTAATTTGTTTATTTTATTTTAATTATTAATTTGATTTTGAAAATTAACTTTCAATGGTGTACGGCCCGGGACTTACAGCCGCAGCCTTTTGAGTATTTATTTTTGAGTTCTTGGAATGATATACTTGTTAATATAATAAATAAATGTTTATGTTACTAAAAAAAGAATGCTACCAACATATATTTAAAAATTAATTTTATAAATTTGATATATAATTCAATTTTATTATAAATAAATCATTATTGTATTCATATATAATTTTTCGATTAATGAGAACGTGTTTATCAGAAAATTTATCTTTATTTTTACTATAAAATTTATTTCAATTAATATCATACAAATAAAAATATATGCATTTTTTAAAGATAAAGGCAAGGATTTATGTTTATTTTTTAACCAATGCGTGTTTAGTTGATCATTTTTCAACT
Organism: Globodera pallida; assembly: GCA_020449905.1. Taxonomy (NCBI): domain Eukaryota; kingdom Metazoa; phylum Nematoda; class Chromadorea; order Rhabditida; family Heteroderidae; genus Globodera; species Globodera pallida. The sequence goes on from JAIXHY010000047.1 coordinate 111,462, forward strand.
TTGTTTTATTATTTGTTTTAAAGCGTAGAAACATGATTTTTTATCATTAAAGCTTCAACTCAAAGTCCGACAATTCAAACGTCATTGTAAAAAAAAGAAAACAAATATTGACTTTATTTAAAAAAATTAAAATAAATTATACACAAATTTATAAAAAACGTTCGCCATTACAAATTTTAAAACAACAGCCAAAATTTGTTAATTACTCGAAGGACGTTTTTGCCAATTTTATTTAATTAAAATTAAAATAAATAACAGAAATTTATTAAATGAAAATAAAGGTTGAAATTTAAATATAAAATATGTCAATATAAAAAATAAAAATAAAATTGATCAAGTGATTTTTTCGAAAAAAATAAACTAAAAAATGTTTCTGGAGACATATAAAAAAGGTTAGAGCGCATAACAAATTTATTTAAATACATAGGCCGCAACCCGAAAAATTGTAATATTATAAAGTTGGTGGAAATCTTCGCGTTCGCAACCACGTTGAAATTAGGATTGAATAATGCCGCGCAGGTCGAAGTTGGGTGGAAATGTTTAAAAAATGCATATTTATTTCCATTGTTGATTGGTAAATAAAAATAAATAAATTTTTATTGAAAATAAATTAAAATAAGGTCAAAAAATACAATTATACATTTTACAAAATTAAAACAGTAAACAATATTATAAGCAACAAAATTTCATCAAGTAAAAACAGCATAAAAAAATGAATTATTTTAATTTTATTTCATAATTTTCAATGTAAAATTAATGATTAAACGGACCGATAATATTTAACAATAGTTTCATAAATTGATATTAAGAATCAAAAATAAAAATAGTATTTCTCTTCACAAAGAGCAGCTTGATGGAGGAGTCATTACATCAAACGAAGTTTTGAAATAATGAAATTATTATAATAATAATTGGATAAAATGTCACGACCAACCAAAAACTGCATGTTAAAACGAAATAAAATTTGTTAACTCATTTAATTTAATTTATTTAAATGCCACATTGAGTCTTTTAATTTAAACCACAAAATCAGTAAAAATATTTAAAACGCGTAGCGTATATTTAAAAGAAAAGCTTTTATATGCACTTAATCCTTATTTTGAAAAAAATGTTTCTTCACAAGTTCTTGCTTTAAAGAGCGTCTTTATTTAAATATGAAAAAATAATCAAAGAAATAATGGTGAAGCATATAACGACCAAACACTTGTTGTAAATAAAAATAAACATTTGTTCAAGCAGATTATAAAAAATTACAGAGCTTTATAAAAATTCTGTAAAATAAGTTGAATTTAATTATGTTGCTGTGTAAATAAGTAAAACAAATTATTGATTAAATTTTAAATCAAAAAAATTATTGTAATTGCAAAATTTAAAAAATTTTTGTTATAAGTTAAAATATTATAAAAGATTTAATCTAGCATTATTCTGTATAGAGAAGGATCCGATCGGGATTGGAACCTGGTCAACAAAGTTAGGTATATCAAAGCGTAGATTGATCAAAAAATGTTCCAAGCATGAATTTCAACGAAGGATGAGAGTTAAACATATTTATAAATCCATAATTAATGTACTTGAAAATACACGTTTAATTAAACAATTTTGTACAATATTTAAGTTTATTAAGAAAATTTAACTAATCAAAGATAACTTGATCTTTAGCACGAATGGTTTTCTCGCACTTTGTTGTACTCTTTATTAGTGTTCGGTCGGTACGGGAAAGTACCGACGCTTTTTCGGTACTTTTCTGTACTCAGGCTTCGGAATTTTACCGAAAAGTACCGACCGAACCTTTTTGGATTTTTTCGGTACTATTCGGTACCGGTACTTTTTCGGTACTTTTCGGTAAAGTACCGACCGAAAATTTGGTTTACAAGAAAATTCTATTAAAGATTATTGTTTTTTTATAAATGTTTTTTGATAATATTTTATACCCTGCATAAAAATTTTTAAACAAAATTTGTTTTTTTAGTTCGATTTCGATTAATTGTGGCGTAGCTCCAAGTCTTTTTAAAATTAAGGATACTTTCCAATGTAAAGTGAAATATCAACCTGAAAAGTAATATCTTTTTAAAGTAAGAAGGAAACTGATAAAACAATGAAAAATATAGGAATTTCTTACTCATAAATCGATTAAATTGGCTAGTTTTTAGTCAATACTTTGATAATTTTTATGTTTTTGCCTTTAATTTGAGTAAGTTGCAATGCATTTTTGTTGTTATTATTTTCTTTTGAACCCCTTTTTTCTTTCCGTGTGTAAATATTTATTTTATTAAGCGTTGATTTTCACGGCCCACTCGTTTATTGAGATTGCCAGCTTCGAAACGCATTTTTATATTTTCCAATTCTTATTGTTAATAAAATAGCAGTTTAAATTGCATGTCAAATTAAATTAATTGCCAAAACTTTTGCAAAATAAAATTTCTATAATTAAGGTTGATTTTCTTTATTTTAATACTTTTGTGTCTTTTTCATACCTAATTTTTTTATATCGGCAATGTTAGTCGAAATTATTTATGTTATTCATTATTTATGTTATTCATTTTTTTTGTTTTCTTTTTTTATTAATGATTTTATGGGAAAAATTTTTAAACTGAGCTGAAGTCTCTTAAATATTTGTTTTTCTGGGTCAGATTAAGACAAGTAGGTTTGGATGAAATTTATGTTTTTTAACTTATTTTAAATTGCTATTAGCCGTCTTTGTCGTTTAACGTGCCCAGAAATGTTGGATTGTTTTGAGGCCTGCAATGGTCGCATATGACGCCGAAAAAATCAATTCAAAAAAAATCAAAAGGCCAACTTTACTCAACACATCAAACAAAAAACCTCAAACACAACGAAATTAATACGTTAGCTCTTTTTTTTAAACTTAGTAAACAAAAAGTTTTAAATCAGTTTCGAAGGCCATTAGGAAAACAATTTGTAAAAAATGTCGATCACAAAACATTTTTAAACAATATTAATTACATTTTCTGAAAACCTATAATAATGCTATGTTTTATAAGCTATATTATAACAAAATATATGAATTCAAAGCTTGTTTAACAAAAGGTTGTTGTTATGTATAGAAATTACAAATATGTACATCTTTTAATTTTAAAATCATTAAGCACTAAAACTCCGATAAATTGTTTTATTTTTAAAATAATCAGAATACAGTTATTTTGATTTATTTACAACATTGCGCTAAGGACTCCGGCACCTATCGGCACCCCCGGGAAAAAAACAATTAAATTTATTTAAAGTTAACCTTTTTAAAAAAAAATAAAATTACAGCTTACAAAAATACCGCTGAATCAATATTTTTACTTATGCTAAAATTTCTTTAGTAATGCGTCCAATCATAATTAATGAAATCTAAATTTTGAATATAATAAACAAATTATACTAGAAAAAAAATTGTTTAAAAAATATTAAAACAAGGACTTACCAGACAGTGCTGAAAGTTATATTTATTTGCTAGAGCATAAAAACAAAATATTTTCATATAAAGCAGTGAGAAAGATAAGAAAATTATTTTATTTAATAACATTTTGCAATAATTAGCGCTTAGTTTACTGACACGTGATCAGCGCGATCGTTTTGCTCAACTGATTTGCCACGATAAAAGGTGCCACCAGCATAGATTAAAACATAAACATTTATCTGAATAAAAAAAAATTAATAATTGTAATTTGCAAACACGCAAAAATAAATTTTAAAAGGCAATAATAGTAAATATAATTATAAAATACCACTCATTCAAAATACATTTTAATTTAAGGAACTTCAGTTTACAAATTTAATTATATATTTAAAAAAGAGATATTGAATTTTAAATGGACATTTTTACAATAACCTAAAAAAACACAGGTTTATTTTTAACTGATAAAAAGCTTAACACATAAAATAATACCATAAATATTTTAAAATACAAATAACACTTGCAAAATAATAGTAATTCAACGGCTGATTAGATAGTAAGTTGTTTTTAGCAACTTCAACTAAATTATATTGTATTTTTAAAAATTTGTCAAAATAATTAACTAAAATTATTTACACAACACTTAAGATTTTCTAACAAATATGGCGGGTAAGTTAGATAATGAAAAATATCAAAGATTAAAACCGATTTAGCAAAAAAAGACCGAGGGCATATTTGAAAGCAATTAATATTTAAACATCATACAATATAATCCACGCTATAAATGCAGGATATTTTTCAAAAAATAAAAAACATTGACAAACAAAAAATTATTAATACCCAAAAATGTCTATAACTATATAAGCACTATTTAACTATCAACTAAATCTACGGTGTAAACAAAAGAATGTTCTTTCTGAGTACTTTAGTCCGAAAAGATCAAATAGCAAAAAAAAAATGATACGAATAAACAAAAAAAAATTATCCATCCTCAATAAAGTTTTGTAAACATAATATAAATGATATTGAAAAATATATTAATCCAAAGTAGATAATTAATTTTGATACGTCAATTTGCTTCACAATGCCCATATTTCATAAAGATAAAACTGCCAATTTAACTACTTTTTATAGATTTTATTATCTTTAAAATCTTGCCTTAAAGCATTTTCATTACCAATGCAGACTTCGTGAATGGTTGCACATATAGGGTATTCGTCGTGCCATTTTCGTTTTATATTGTATAAATTAAAATAAAGTTTTTAAAAATTTAATGTAACATACTTTTGATGCCAACTTAAATGATTTTTTGCTATTTAATTTAAGCGTTAACTATAGAAGCGCATTTTTTAAATGTTTATCTGTAAGTTACGCTAAATAAATATTGACTTCTAACAAATTAATAATTTCACCCAGCCATAACTTTAAATAAAAAGTTTTATTCATTTCAGTGAGTGCCACTGGTTTTTATATTTTTAATTTTATTGAATTATTCACTTTTTTGGTTCAAAGTTGTTTTACAACTGGGCCTTCAAATCTCTCTGAATAAGCGCAAAAAAAAGACCCCCTCTAATCCTCCCCCAAGAAAGCTAATTTAGCGCTAATCACTCGATTTCCTTTATTTGATTTAAATTTAGATGTGTTGCTGTGCCTTCGTCTGCAAGTCTTTGGGTTATTGCGACTTTTGATTTTATTTATTTTTTATTCTGCAACTTGAAACAAATATATTTAAAATGAAAATTTGAAACGGAATTATAATTTGCAAGAAGCCACCATTTATTTTGTAATTGTTGAAAAAATTTAGGATTCTTAGTTGTTGTAAAAATTTATTCGTTTTTTTTGTTTAAAGTGTAATGATTCTTAGCTGTTTGTTTTTACTTTGATTCATTAATTGGCCTTTAATAATAGATCTATAGCAAAATAATTGAAATTTTTATAAGAATAAACATTATAAATTTCATTCAGTACCAATGGTGCGCGTAATTACTATTACTTATTATTGATTACTTGAAATTATTTAGTTTTGGCCGAACTTATTACTAATATAATTTGACAATTACTTATTACGGATTACTTTTTACTATTTTATTGTCATTTTAAAGTAATTTTGTCTGTTTTTCTGTTTTGAGGATTATTTAGCAAAAACATTAAGCCATTTTTTTGAAAAATTTGACAACATTTTCTTTACAAAAAGCGTAATTTCTTAAATGCAAGCAAAATTCTCTGATCAATACAATTTAGATTGCCTCTTAATCCTGTAAATTGGTGGTCTTATCGACTATTTTAGAAAAAATTCAATATTTTATAATCAACTTTTGTTGTATAATAATAAAAACATATTATTACTAAAAGAATACTTTTAAAAGAGAAAACATTGAAATGATTGGATTAAAGAAAAATAAATGTAAATTTTGAATTTTTGTAAAAATGATAATATTGAGTCTGTTCGAATTGTCAAATCAAAATAATAAAAAACAAAATTGTTCAACTTAAAAATGTTCAATTGTTGAGGGCAATGAACGTACCATCCCAAGGCATGGCATTTGTCCTAAATACGCGCGGCTAGCATATATAAAGAACATTTTGTTAATAAACCCATGTTAAGTTTAAATTTACTTAAACACCGAAACATATTATTTCAGTCCAAAAAAGCTTGAATAATTACCGATAGAACACATTGATAGCCGAACAGGAAGAACCAAACCAGTTCAATAAATTTAACGCGCCCGCTCATCGCATACAAATTATTAAATAAAGCGATTAGGCGAGTAATAGCGTAGTAAAAACATTTAAAGTAGATTAATCAATGTAAATGTTATCATTATACAAAAAATTACGATTTAATAAGGACCACGTTTTATTGAAATAAAGAGAAAATTAAAAGAAAATTTAGCCTAACGGTTTTTTCTGGATTTACCCAGAATGCCATTTCGAAATCAAAGCATTTTTGTAAATAGAATGATAATATAGCATTATTTGAGGGCCTATTTTATAAATTTTGCAAAGTTCTTTAAATAGTAATAAATATCAATTTAAGAAGAAATTCATAATATTTTTTACTTGTTTTTAAAATAAATTACAGATCAATTATGTATGGGTATAAATATTATTTTTCTCCATAATCTTGCCTTTTATTCATTCAATGCTTGTATTTTTTTACATTTATTTTCTTTATGATTATCGCGTGTCAGGTTACATAGTTTCATTACAATATTAGTTCTTACCAACTTTATGGTCAGGTTTTATTTAATGTTCGCATTTCCTGCCATTTTGCATTAAAGTCAATTATTTGTTACAATTTCTGTTCTTCAATTTAACTGTTTTGGTGTCTAAAAAATAGACAAAATTATTGTGATTCAATTTTTTTATACAAAGCAAATTTTTTAAAGAATATTGACATTTATTATTAATGAAGAAAATGTTACGGAAAGTCAATCTTGAAGCAAACTCCAAAATTAAAAAGCAACAAAAATAAAGTAAATTTTTTTGATAAGTACATGCATGTTAATTAAAAAGTTTCAAAAATTTAAAGAAAGATTTCTTTTAAATTTAAATATATATTTTTTACAAATGTTTGAGTATTATAGTTTATTTTTAATATTTAACAGCTCCTTTATTGAACGCTTTATTTTTGCTTCTTGCCTTATGCACATTGACGTTTTTTTTACGTTTTAATAATTTGAATTAAAGTTTAAAATATTTTTGTGATAAGTCGTATTCTCTATTGTCCTCTCGCTCAGGCGGCTTAAAACAAAAACAATGAACCTTTTGATGAAAACCAATTGTCTCACTTATCGCTTGGTATACGGGACACAAATTGTCCGGATAATAGGTTCATCTTTTTAATTTTTTTAAATTTTTTTGTGTCTTTGTTAAGATCACAGACTATTTATTATTGCATATTTAAGTATGTTAAGACAAGGCCGTTATCTTATTTTTAAAATAAGAAAAGTGTTTTATATTATATAATAGATATCTTTTTGTCGCCTAGAGTATTTAAATTTTGTTTATATTTAATAATATTTTATTAAACATAACGCCCGGGAAGCATGAAACCATGCGGTTAAGCGTCAATCATCAGGTCGCAAAGCTGGACTCCCAGGCGTGCTTTCTTTGAAGTTGTAGCGGTTTTACAGTTCAGTCCAAACAATGTTGAACGCATTGGTGAATGCACGTAAAAAGCTTTTTAAATTACTCGTTAAGCATTTAAGCTGTGCGAAATTATTAATAGCATTTACATGGTCTATACAAATTCTAATTTTTTAAATTGATATTTTTAAAAATATATCAGTCGTCTATTATTGTATTTACTACAGTATATTGCTTGTTTTTTTTTCATTTTTACATTAAAGGTTTTAAAACATAATTTTGTTTTTTAGAATAAGTAATTTAGAATTCGACTCTTCTTCGATAATTTTGTTTTTACATACTAAGGAAATAGAATGATTATGTCCGGGGGGCTAATGGTGCGCCAAAACCATAAACTTCATACACATATTAATAAAATTAGTTGCTCAGTTTTAATATAATACGATTTTAATTTATTAATATTCCTATTGTTGATTCCAATAAATCGAATTCTTTTATTCCCTCCTCCACGATATTTTGTAATGTAAACAATTTGTATTAATAGTTTTTTACACCTTTCTTTATTTTGTTGCCAACTAACCAGAGTGGTCCTACATTTATAGACAAGGCCTGGCATCTTCATCTTCGATTGCAGCCACTACCTTTGAATATATAGCATAGATATTTATATGTAAATAAATTTTAAGAACTAATTATTATTTGTGCAATTACTTTAAGTTATTTTTGTTAAATATTGGTTTTAATTTGGATCGATTTTTTGCATTTACTTAAATAAAATTACATTGGCATTTTTGTTTGTTTAGACTTTCTTTTTAAATGTTAAATTTTGGTTGATCTGCTGAAGAGATTTTAAAAAAAAGCAACGACAATAATGTGAGCGCTGTTCCAACGAGATCACGATTTTTGTCTTGAACAAATGCAAATATATGTTATAGCTGAGATTGTCATAAATAATAAAATTAACCTAAGAATAAAAGAAATTATTGTATGTATATTCCAATGCACAATCACTTCATTAACTAAGTGATGTTCGGGACAGGAAAGCAAATGAATTGCTTTAAACCCCACGTGATTTCTTAATCTAATGTCAAAATAATATTTAAATTATAGGAAATCTAAAATATTAACATTCACAAAAATGTTATTGATTTTTTAATTTTAATTAACAGAAAAGACACTTATTAATATATTAAACGTCCACTTTAACAAAATATTATTTTGCGAAGTATTGAAAGTTTGAGTAAATTTCGAAATTATTTAATTACATTTTTAGTTAGTCATATCATTATCATTTTAAATCTATAAGTCTTTACTCTTTGTTTGATCTATTAATTTGTTATTTTGTAGTTTTCAACTTTTATTAATAAATTTCATGCAACGCTTTTAGCTTTATCAATTTGGAATTTATTAAATGTGAAAATAATCGAATTTGACGTTGTTTAAACAAATTATCCAATTAAACCAAAAGAACAACGAAATTAGATACGTTACTGAAAACATAAAATAAATTTAAGACAAAAAGATACAAAGAGTGCAATATATTTTAACAATTTAAAAATAAAAATCGCTAAATATTTAAAAATTAATTAAACAGTCTATAATATAAATAAATAAAAACACGAATCAGATTGACAACAGACTATTAAAAGAAAACTCTAGATCCAAAAATATTTCTTAAATTAATTAAGAGTAAAATCAGAGGTGCGTCGAAATCAAAATTTTTTTTTTTCGATTTTCGTAAGAAAACCGAAAGAAAACCCTCGAAATTATCGAAATCGAAATCGAAACGAAAGAGACTTTTCGAAAGTGGAACAAAAATGCACGTTTTTCAAAAAAAACTTTTTTGCCCTTATGAAATGACTTTTTTTTATTTAATATTTTTTTTCTTGCATGGAGGGAGGTCAAGTGCTGCCAATATAAGAGTCCGGGAAAAAAAATTTGCGCGACGGAATTCCCGCGCGGGAACGAGAAATTTCAAAATATTTGTCGACTCGTAGCTATTAGTTCAAGAAAATTCAGAAAAACCCGCCGCCTTTGTTTTATTTCAATGGACTTATTTGCATTAAGCTTATGAGAGGGGGGGGGGGGGGGGGGGTCGGCGATGCCGATAGGCGCCGCCGAGAAAATGAAATTTTTAACTCAATTTGTTAAAAGATTTGCAACCGTTAATTTTTGAAGCTTTTTGGTAATGGGAAAGCTCCGACCGCCGTGAAAATATTCACATAATTGCCAATTTTGGTTACGAAAATTAAAGCAAAAATTCATTTTTTGCGCGCATTTTAATAAAAAAATTTGTGGGTTGATTAGATTTTCTAAATATTTCCCGTCCGCGCTTTTTGGTAATGGCATCTCCGTGCTCCTTTCCAATGGATTTTTGTCAAAATTTAGTGTAAAGGTTCAAAACCCTGATCAATGACATGGAGAGGATTCGAACCTCCAACTCATTTTTGGTGAGGGGAATACAGACCAATAAGCCAACAACAACAGTTGTCTCGACCACGAAAAAATTGAGACAATTTCTCTTTCGACAATTTCGAAGAATTCGTCTTTCGTTTTCGAAATCATAACGAAAGAAAAAGCTCGAAATTGTCGAAATCGAAATTGAAAGGTTTCGACGCACCTTTGAGTAAAATATAAGAAATGCACCATCGAGATACAGATTTCAAAAGGTGGGAGCGCAGGAAAACTCAGATTTCAGGATTTCATCATACTTTAATATTCAATTTAATTGATTAGACTAAAATATCAAGAATGCACATACCATACATACTGAATATCGCTCTCTTTTTCTTTTAAATCTAATGGCTACAAAAACTTCCAAAAAAATTTAACAAACTAATGAATTACCTGCCTACGCCCACATTATAGTTCAAGAAATAAAAACAAACTAACATTGATATAAAAATGAAAGAGTTAAAAGTGGCTTTAATAATTTCCCAAAACAATATTATGTATTAAAATTAATACCGAAAAAAAACTTTCTAATCAAGCACAAAAAAAACAACAAAAAAAATCTGGCATGGCACACGCTCGGCGAAGATTAGTTTAACCACATATTTTATTTCTTTGGTCTCAAATATTCATTGAATTTTTGATTGTACCAATTTAACTATTTGGTAAATACGATTCTTTTAAATAAGGAAAGATGAAATAATTTATAACTTAAATTTGTCAACACTTTTTCAAACAATCTAAAGAATGGAAATCAGATAGCCTAAAAACGCAACAACATAAAAATTACAAAATCTTTAAATTATTAATAACGTATCTTTTACGCTGACATCGTTGGAATTAAGTTTTTGATAATGTATAATTTAAAATTCTTAAACTATCTAAAAATAAAGCAAAAAAAAATATTTAATTTGAAACATAAGAAAGAAAATTCTCTATAAGAAATAAATTTAAATTAAATAAATTTATAAGCGAAAGCAAGCAGCAATCAACGACAAATTCAAATCTGAAAAGTTAGAAAGTCCACCCACTAGAAGTAAAGCAATCAACAATTTTTGTAAAAGTTCAATAAATTTTTTGTCAAAAAGTACGCAAGACCACAGCCAACCCCTCGGAAAAAATGAATTTTGTCACTCAATGATGCCATCTTTAGGGGTGTATGCTAACCCCGACCCCGAGTCGGGGATGGGGTTCGAGGTCGGGGTTTTTCGGGGTTAGAAGTGTCGGGGTCGGGTTCGGGAAAAACCCCAAAAAATGGCCCAAATTTGCGGGGTCGGGGTCGTGGGCGGGGTTGGGGTCGGGGTGACAACCCTAGTTTCTTGTTTTGATAATTTGTTTTATTTCCATAAATTATTTTGCTCAGTGATTATTTTTAATTTCATTTGGAAAAGCAATAAATCTTTTGTTATAAATATTTACACATTTTATATTTAAATTTTGATCGTTTAATACTTAATTTTCATATTATGTATTAGTTTAAATGCACGTCTGTTACATAAATGCTAATAAACTTGGAAATCTTCAAACTCTTGTTTTAGAATCCATGTTTGCAAGTGCATAGGTTCATTCGTTTTTCTATCAAAAAAAGATATGCTAAGTTAAATGATCGACCCCTTCAATCTATTTTTAGTGCCCTATAGTGCGTGAGGGCCAGGGCTGGACGTCATGACGCTGACGCCGATGACGCCAATGACGCCGTTTTTGAGCGGCGTCATGACGTATGACGCTGACGCCGTCACTGGCATTTTGCGTCATTTTTGCGTCACTAGTATAAAAAAGAAATGTAGCGGAACAAGCTTTTTTTGTTCAAAAGTCAAGCATAATTTAAGCAAAAATTATCTTATTGATTGCATTTCGCTATTGTTTTTCACATGCCATTCCACTTAATTAGTAATTTTTAAAGGATAGGTAGATCTAAAATTCATTAACCATTTTAGTGACGGGCTTAAAAAATGGACCAACAGGGCCAATTGCAAATTTTGATTGAAAATGTGAAAAAATTTGTGCAAAAAGTGCGCAAGTCTAGAGTGCTAAGTGAGGAGTTAACTGCTTTTCAAAGTGACAAAGATCTTCCCAAAACAGGCTGGTTAAGAATGTTGAAGTAAGATTTTTTTTACAAAAGAATCTGCAAGAAGTTAAATTTAGGTAAGATGGAATAGCATATTTCTTATGCTTGACAGGTTTCTCCAAAATCGGATAAAAAAATGTTAATTCAAAAAAAAATAGGATTTTTGAAAAATTAAAAATTTTAAACAGTGACGCTGACGCTGACGCCGATGACGCCAATGACGCCGTTTTTGAGCGGCGTCATGACGTATGACGCTGACGCCGTCATTGGCCTTTCTAAAAAAATGACGCTGACGCGTGACGCGGACTCAGGGACCGGTGACGTCCAGCCCTGGTGAGGGCAGAATAGAAAAGCCGAATTGCATAGAAAATTTAAAAAAATTATTAGGTTAAAGTTATTTAAAAAAATAAATAATCAATAAGTGTATTACGCGTTTAGTTCTTCAAAACATTTATAAAATAAATAATTGAAAAAAAAAAAAAAAAAATTTGCGCATATAACAAAATACCAAATCAAAGCCTTTAAAGGCACAAACTTTTAAATTTTTCCTTTTCTTTATAAAAAAAGCAAACATTGATAAAAATGAACTAGTCTTTCATTCGGGAAAATCCACATGTTTTAGAACACCGAAGAGTCGGTGGCAAAACGCAGCAAATAGGGCGACAGGACGGACGGAAGTGCTCAACTTGTAATAAGTAAAATTAAAGAATGAAAATAATCTCTTCCGTAATTTCGCTTATAAAAAAAGATTAATTATCTATTTATTAATAGCGTTAGAATTGATAAATTCCAGATAAATCCTAACAAAACAAACAATTCAGAAAATATTATTTAAACTTAAATATTTGGTTAAAAATTTATAAAGTTACAAAACTGAATTAAATAATGAAACAAAAATTATAAAACCAACTTTTAAGAGCAAAATATAAATCATAGAAATAATTAATTAATTCAAAATATTTTATGACAATATATAAAAAAAGAAGCTACCTATTTATAAAAAAATTAATTATTGTTTAATTGTAAAAATATAAATAACCAGCATTAAACATGAATGCAAGTCAATAAATTAATTTTCCTAAATATTTGGAAAAATAAAATGTCATGAATACATAAATGTATCTCATAGAAAAATTAATAGGCCAAAAATTTCAATTAAAAATCATCTAAATTTTATTTTTAAATAATATTATGGTAAGTTCAAAATAATTTATTTTGGGTGGAACAAAATTTCCACTCACTCTGTCCCGTTTTTGTGTCATTTTTATAAGTTTTTAGTAAGGTTGGTCATAGTCGGTTTTAAACACAGAGGTATTTAAAAATAAATATTAATTCGTAAATTAGGTATTCAATAATTCATCACAAATTCCTCAAGAATAGCGCTAATTTGTAAGCGTGCGTGAGTCTTTAAAACCTTTAATTGCTTAAATACCGAAGAAAGTTGGGTCGTGTAATTTCTTCATTTATTTTTTCATACCTACATTTGTTAGAATTGCCTGTCGCGTTTATTGCCAAATTAATTCATCAACAAATCTTAAATGAAATTGAATCTTTGTTTTATTAGAGAATTCCATAAAAGACTTAGCGTATGCAAATATTACATAATAGTTAAACAAATATAAAAGTATCATAAGGGAACTACATATTAAGTCAGAAGGACACAAATATTTGGAAATATACCTATATAAAACATACCTAAAATTAAATATCTTTTGCAAATCCATTTCCAAAACTCGACATCAAATACATTAGAAAACATTAAAACTAAAATTATTTATTAAAAGAATTAATTTTTATGAGAGTGTCTCTAATTTAAACCGGCAAATATGTTATTAATCAGAGATAGAAAACAATAACGTGTGATTACATGCTCACCCAGTAAGCGTTTCATTACATGAAATTCAAAAAAACATCATTAAATAAATTAAAATTTTTTTCATAATAGCAATTTTTATGTCAATATTTTAGGTTCCGATGCAATAATACCGATACACATTTAAAGATCAAAAAAATGTTCTCAACTAAAAATGCATAATAACTCAAAAGACATATATGCTTAAATAACTAAATTGAATTTTTTAAAATATTTTAGTTGGTCACATCGAGTACGCGATGCAAAACTGGTGGTGCCAAAGCGACGCGAATCTACATAAAGAAATAAATAGAAACAGCGACAGAACTGATGGTAGCGAAAAAGAAAGAATTCGTTAAGGCAAAATGATCAAACCTGAACCCGAATTCGAATAATAAGGAAAATTCAAAAAAAAACCAAACAAATACCTATGCAAATTTTACTGTAATTGCAAAACTTAATTTGCTTGTGGTAATGAATGGAGTTTATTATTTATAATATTATATTGGATAAAAATGAGTAGAAAAGTTAAGTAACAATTTTGTTTTTTATCTGATTGAATTTTAGTCAAAAATTTGAATAAAATAAAAATTTACTTACAACGGAAGCCTGCTTGCACCTAAAGATAATAATCCTTTTTTGTTGTTGTTAAATATCCAATAAAAGTTTTTAGCATTGAATAAATCCACAAGAAAATGAAAAGCCACTAAATGACTGGAAAAACTAATGAAAATGAAAATGAAAAAATGTTAAAATACTCTTGTTTTAAAATAATGTTTAAATTTAATTTTTGAATATTTATTAATTAAAAAATAAATTAAATTAAGGTACTTATTAAAAATAAATAAAGCTAAAAACCTAATGAATTATGGAAAAAAACCGGCTCTTTTAACACTTTCTAATGTGATGAAATGTACATTATGTATTGATTAAATGTTCTAAATAATACAAATTATTTTTCACAATAAATAATATCTTGAAACCAGAAACTTAAATTGTTCATTTTTAAATTTGAAAATTAATTTAAAACTTAAAGATTTTGAATAAGTCAATGAATTGGGGCAATTGCGCAAAGTCGAAATTCATGTACAACCATCCCGAGCGGACTGAAAATACCTAAAACATGTTTATAACTTGCAAAGATTATAGATAATTTAAAACAATAATAATACAATGTTAATTTAAATAATAAACAAAATAAACAAATTAGTTAAAACATTTTCAAATCATAAGCAAGATTTGTTTCAAAATGCAACATTTACACCAACGTTTATAACAGACAGAAAATGGTGATTAAATTTAATATGTGTTTTTAACGGGCAATTCCTAAACATAAAAGAAACTACTATATATAATTAATTTCATTTAAACGAAAAAACTAAATACTTTGAATTAAAAGCAAAAAGTAAAAATTATTTATTTTAATTTTTAGAACAAATATCAAAAGGCAAATTATAACACTTAAAAATAAATTTAAAAAAAGTAATTAAGTATAATAGCGATGTGATAATCGTTTGCTTAACATATTCTTGAAACTTTAAGCAAACAAAATATGCGTCTAGACTTCCCAACTAAAGCTCGTGTAAATTTCAAAATCTCAAAAATTATAGTTTTTTAATTATTACAAATTTTTTTAATTGAATTTTAAACCAGTGCCTATTTTTTTTCTCGGGGTGATGTTTGTACATAGAATAAAATATTTATCTTTCCTTATATTGTTTTATTTATAAAATTTATTTTAATTGTTCGAGTAAACATTTTAGTTCATTTGTTTTTATATTGATTTCAATTAGTACAAAAGGTCAACCTATTTTTAGTGAGTTATAATTTAGCTCCAAAAATCTATTTAAATAAAGATGCTTAACTGATTATAATAAGTTAAATTATTAATGGTTTCGAATAAAATAAATCGTTATCAACAGTGATTTTTTATGTTAAAATTAATTTATAATAGAATGCTGATTATAGAAACAACCTAAGTCATACAAACTAAACCACCGGAGAAAGTGAATTTGCATCAACTAAAAAGTTCTCGACAGCAAGATCAAGGAATAGAACACCACAAAAGACGCATGTCAAATTTATTAATAAAAGAATCTATTATTAATCCACGTCTTTATCCTTATAAGATAAATATCAAGCATTCAAGATTTTATAGGAAAAACAAAATCTCCATTAAAGAATACAGTATACTAAAAACAAATTATGTTTACACATTAATTTTTTAAGTTTCACATTAACCTATATTCAAAATATAATTTAAAAAATAAAATATTATTAAACCAAATACAAAAACTAAGATATATGTTTTTGAAACAATAAATAAAATAAAAGCACAAATAAATATAAATTGTTAACAATCGCGGGTTTTATAAAAATTCACAAATCTTAAAAAATAAACCTCACACCTAAGGAAGAAACTATTATTTATTCAATAAATAAATTCTAAATTTTTAAATTTATTAACATTAAATCTTTTAGAATCTAAAAATGTTTGCAAATATATTATTGGCTAAACCAAAAAACTATATAAAAATTTAAATTATAAAATATTTTAACCAAAAAATATAAACAATTTTTACTGAATTGTAAAATAATAAATCTAAAAACAAAATAAACGAACTAATTTAATACCTAGCTTACATTATTAAATTGACATGCCAACAGAGTTACACGTGCATTCGACAAATGTTTCGCGAGGATTTTTATTAACCTGTGAATTTGATTTAGACCAATTCGCTTGGTTGTAAATGACTTGAAACAAAAAGTTAAATTCAAAATCTTTATAATGGGTTTAAAACCAAATTTAACACACAAAAAAGACACTCCTGCATATAAAAATAAGAAAAGTATCTAAAAAAATTAAATTATTTTTAAACTGTTTTAATTATTACGCAAAAATTAATTGTTAAAACAAGGATTTAATTTTTTTGAATCAATAAAAATTTGCTTATGTGTTATTATATGTATTAAATATTCGCTTGTCCATCCGGGTGTTCCGACTGAAATGGAGCTATCACGAAGAAGAAAACGGAAGCGCTCATCACGAACGATCATCACAAAGGAGGAACGAGCATCGTACGCCCAATACAAATTCAGTTAAATAAATGCATCACGCTAACAAACCGAAACGATGACGTCGATAATTTAATTTCAATTTAAAATAAGCTAAGAACCACAATGATAAATTAGCAACGTAACTAATTATTTATTGAGTGTTTTCATATAAACAATATCTAAATTAGAATATAAAATTCCAATATCAGTTTTGTCTACATTTTTCGACAAATTTGATGATAAAAAACCAAAATGATTATAATGTAATTTTAAACAACTATTAGCATTTATTGACGTGATTGAATAATTAAACACTTTTAGAAAATGATGTCAACGATTAGCAATCTTTATACCGTATAACCTAAAATAGAACGCCCGGGAGTTCTATTTTTCAACGCCCCCAAAAAGGGGAGTTCTATTTCAGGGGGGAGTTCTATTTTAGGGGGGCGTTCTATTTTTCAACCTATTTTTTCAGAAAATATTAACAAAATTAGCAATTTTTGGCAAAATTTTGGTAATTTTGACCATTTCTCCATTTTAAAAAATTTAAAAGTTAATGTCAATTTTTGTCAAATGAATTTTTACAAAAAAAATTTATAATTATTTTTAACATTTTCAAAAGTTTAAAAGGTATGACGTTTTTTATTATTAGAGAAATTTATTTTATTTAACCTCCACTTTACCCGATTTCGGTCCCCGAACCGGAATACAAACATTTTTTGGTAAAATTCAAAATTTTTCAAAAATCAATTTTGGCCTCAAAATCATTTAAAAAGCAAAAAATTACAAAAACAAGTACCTAATGCTTGAATTCATGCTTTTTCAATGAAGGCCAAATGTAGAGGAAGACTCGTAAAATTCTTATAAAAGAGCCGGAATGATAATTTAGAACTTTTTCGAATTTTTATTTATTTTTAACAGGAATCCATTGAATTATTTAAAATTCATATCTTTGCTTAAAGGTGGCCTATGGCTTATAAACTTAAGATAAAAATAAGGAAAAATAAAGAGAATTTTTACGTTTGTGTTTTTTCACAAATTTGAAAAATCCAAAGAGGTTTGTCCAATTTTGTAAAAAAAAAATTCAAAAATTCGGGGGGAGTTCTATTTCAGGGGGGAGTTCTAATTTAGGGGGGCGTTCTATTTTTCAACCCCCCCAAAAAGGGGAGTTCTATTTTAGGGGGGAGTTCTAATTTAGGGGGGCGTTCTATTTTAGGTTATACGGTAATTTTAGTTTACTTTTACATTTCAATTCCCAGCAAAAACCTGTTTCAAATCATTATTTATAATTTGTTTATTTTAACCAACTTTAATTTTTGTTAATTATTATTCTTTCAGGCATAGCTTGAAATGATTACTTGCGTACATGTATGGGGTTAGCCGGGATCCGGAGCCGGAGTAGGAGCCGGAGTCGGCGTCGGAGTCGGAGCCAGAATATTAGTTTAATTTTTTAAATAATTCTTTCAATATGTCCAAGTTAAGTCGGGCCTTCAATAATTTAATAATATAGTATTTTGTAGTATGTAAAATTTTCATTGGCGGTGTTATCAGCATGAAAGGATTTTAATATTGCTTCCAATTTATATTTAACAATTTTTTATTTAAATATTTGTTTAATTGCTGAAAAAGTTACCCTGTAATTTTGTTTTATTTCTATGGTTAATTGTGTACGACGATTTTCCAGCATAATTTTTAAAAAATGTAATGTTGTATCAAATACAGTTTAAAATGAGAAACATATAGAATTGTAAAATGTTTTGTGTGAATCATAAAATTAATTAGCTTTTTTAAATTCGTTCATAACAAGCTGCGGCACCATCTGGGTGTATTTTTTTCTTATCCTATTTAAAGCTTTATAAAGATTTTTGTGCATTGCAAAGCATATGTTTCTTAATAAAATTTCTTTTTATGTAAAATTAATTTAGCATTTTATAAATTTGTCTGTCTCTTTACGCTTGTTTGTATTTTAACAGAAGTCAGTTTAAAATAAATATGAAATATTTGGCTTTTTTATGTCAGGAATTGCCTCCATATATGACAACCATTTTCGATTTTTAGTAAGCGTATTTAATTAACAGTTTAAAAATGTCTTTATTCGTTTAATTTTAATTATTATATATATTTTCTTTATCAAGAAAAGTTCGATCCGCCTATAAAAGAAGTCGCGGATGTAAATTCTAACTCATATTTATAAACAATTTAAAAAATTCATACTCATATAAATAATAGAATATAAGCAAAATTCTCGCTAATCAAATATAACAATGTTTTAATCGACAATTTTTAATTAATTTAAGAATATATTTTTTAATTTGAATCCAATATTTTGAATTTACTAAAAATGACTTTTAACAGTTCCCAAGCTTGGCTCTTTCTTCCTCTTCGTTGGTAAGCTCACCTTTTAATATTAGTTACATTAAAGAATTTTTGTAGGTGCAATTATTTTAATTTTTTTGATTTTAATTTTAATCGATTTTTTGCATTTACTGATAACTACTTGAAATCGGTTGATGGCATGTAAATTCTTGCGAGCCGCCCGGCAAAAGCCAACGACGACGCATTCCAAGCAATAACGTAAGCGAAGAAAATAATGCTCTTAATATTTTTCTTTTATGTTGATAATCAATTAATTTTAATTTAGATTTTCTATATAATTAATATCGTTTAAACAAATTTGAAAAGCAATTATTGTTAATTTGCATTTTAACAGGCTAAAGCCGATAAAGTAAAAGTTGCGAGATTGCTTTATTTATTTATTTTTTATATAAATTATTTTTGAAGATGAAAGTAAAAATAATACAATTTTGTTTTTTAGGTGTTTGTTTAGTTTTTCCTAAAAGTTTGAAAATTATAGCTTTCTTTTTTTAAATATGGGTGGGTATATTTTGCATAATAAAGAGGGGGGGGGGTCTTTTTTGAGGGGGGGGGGGGGGGGGGAAAGGAAATACGGTAATCCTTTTCACTTTCAAGTTCCCAACGAACTTTTCATTTGTAATTTTCTTAAAGTAAATAAATAATCAATTACACTGAAAAAAGACGCTTCTTTTTTGATTTTAAACAAAAGCGTATTGATAAAAAAAAAATTTTTTATTAAGGTGTTAGTGATCAGTACTCAACATATCGCTACTCGACGATTTTACCACCCGTGGTGAGCGATTCTTCACGCATAGGCAGAAGTCTAAAGCTCATTATTTCTAATCTATTGACATTAGAGCCGATAAATTAAATATGTTCTTATTTTGAAGAGAAGGGAACCAGGGTGTGTCAAAACTTGAAAAAAACATCGAAAATCGAAATCGAAATTTTTTGAAGCTTTTAGGAGTGTACTTTAAGGCAAGAAACCTGCAAAATACGCGTCTAAACTGCTTGATGAATAAGGTTTCAGATTCAAAGCACAAAAATATGATATATTTTAAAGAATTTTTTACAAAGCTTCTCTATTAAAAGTTTCTAAATATAAAGAAAAAATATTATTAAATTTATTTTTTAGTTCTTAATTACTCAGAATAATTTTTAAATTTGAAATTTTCAAGAATCATTTATTATTCAACAAGGAATGAATATCATTTTGCGTTTTAAGATAGTTTATTTTATATTTTTAAATATTAATTAACGCTAAGGATTCAAGCCAAGCAATCCAGGGGCCATTTTATTGAAATTTAGAAAGCAGTTGTTAATACTAAAATTAATTGGAAATTGATAAGCTTTTTTTTAAATTAATGTTTAATTTAGCATCTTTTGGTATCGCAGGTGTTTCACCCAAATGTGAAGTCGTCGCTGCTTCGCCTTCAGTCTGGTGCCAGCAGCCGCGGTAATTCCAGCTCTCAAAATGCATAGAATTATTGCTGCGGTTAAAAAGCTCGTAGTTGGATCTGTGCTAGCCGGCCGGTCCACCCACTGGGTGTGCACTGGTTCGGTTGGCTTTTCTGCCGGTCTCTCCCCGGCGTTGGCCTTCACTGGTCGGCGTCGGTGGGCTGGCGAGTTTACTTTGAACAAATCAGAGTGCTTCAAACAGGCGTTTCGCTTGAATGTTCGTGCATGGAATAATAGAAGAGGATTTCGGTCCGATTTTATTGGTCTTAATTGTTTAAAAGGTTTAATAAAATAGTTGTAATTACCGTTGCTTCCACTGTAAAAGAATTTTTTTTTGTTGTATTGCAATTTTTAATTTGGTTTCGTGCAGTCATTTGTTCTTTAAGTACGATTAATATTTTTGAGTATTACATTTCTTATTACTCACATTTGGGAATTAAATCTCAATGAGTGAATTTTTTAAAAATTGGTAGCCATTTACCAAGAAAAAGATTATTTTATTTATTTTGAATTTTTTCACTTTCTTGATATTTTATATTTATTTGATTTTTAAAATTTATATATTTAAAGTTATTTAATATTATTGAAATTTATTTATTTATTGGTTTTGTTTATTTATGTGATGCATTCAATTTTTCATCAGTATGTGTTTTAATTAAAATTTTGCTGCGTTTTTTGCAAATTTTAAAATGGTAAAAAAACGATTTAAACTTGTCGATGTACAAGTATTTAATTAATATATTCATAATGCAAAAATGGCCCCGAAAGACCTACCGCGGGGACGCAGCGAGCGCATGTTGCGGAACGTGCTAAGTAAGTTACACGTGATTTTGAGCCAAACTTGACCCAAAATTCTTTATGTTGCATGCAAAATCCAAAGTATCAATACGTCAACTTTTTAATGTAAAATTTATGAATCCATAACATATTTTGTTTTTTAATTTTTTAGATAATTAATAATTGGAAAAAATTAAATTTGTTTTAAATATGAAGAATGCTTGTCAAATCATTTATCTTAATTTGTTATTCATTTTATTATGTCTGAAAGTTTTACTTCTGGCAGAGATTATTATTCTGAAGTAAATTAATCAATCTTTTTTGTATTTTTTATTACATGATATATAAATGCAAATTGAAATAGCCTTTATGTGAAATTTGCCAACATGGTAGATTTTGTTTTAAATAATTTTGTTTATATATTAATAACTTCATAAAACATTATTGTTCTTTAATGATTATCTTTTTAATCGATTCTGCCGATTATTTTTGATAAAAAATTTCAATTTTTTGGGGGCATATTTCTTAGTTTAATTCTTAAATTTTGTAGGTTAGTACATGTGACATCACATTACACATTCATTGTAGTTTTCTTTCAAAATGTTGCAGAGACCAATTACATCATTGAGCGGTAGACTCCGTCACTCTATTTTTTGCATACTTTTTTGAAGGAGTTTATAAATCAGCGAGAAAATTTTGCATTTTATATTGTATTTAAATGGCCATAGATATATATAGTCAATTGATCAAGGCGCTTTTGTAAATCAATTTAAAATTTTTAATTTTTTTTGATATTAATTATAAAAAATTATATTAGAATGGCTTATGAAAGCATTTCTATGTTGTTAAATTTGTTGATTATTTTTTATTTTGAAATAAATTTGATTATATGTTAGTGTTGAAACTTTATAACTGATTTTGTTCAAACTCGTTTGAATTTGGGCTCGAGGTTTTATTATTTATTATAATGTTTGCAACAAAAGCCGAATTCTTGTCGAAATACTTATTAGATAATGTAAATTATGCAGGCTACGATTTATTTTGGTTGCGTTGAATATATAATCAAGTTGGAACTGCTCAGTTGTTTTTAAAGTTTATGTAGGCCTTTTACTTGTAGATTTTATCGTTTATGTTTATTTTTTAAAATTTTAATTCATTATTTTATATTGAATTTTATACTTCGATGAATATTTGTTTCATCTTTTTAAAACTGATGCCAGATTACACTATCTCCAGGGCTCGCAGATGAAAATTTTCAAAAGCCTCATTTGGCAGGCAAATAAACCTCAGACCAAAAACCTCATTTTGCTAAAATCATGCTTTTTTGCTTTAAAAAAAAAAAAAAAAATTGAAAATGGCGTTTTTTATTAAGAAAATTCCCAATTATTTCAAACCGGAACACTCTTTTTCATTAAAAAAAAATACACAAAAAAATAGAAAAACATTACGCCAAATATTCAAAATTAACATGCAGGTTTAAATTGACCGAACAATTGATCATCAAACGAACAAAAAAGCCCAATTAGCAAATACTTTCAAAATTTAGTTAAGCTCCGAGCGCTTTACAATGATAATGTTTTTTCCTTTAACATTCTTTGGTTAATTTGATTAAAAATAAATTATTACGATTATAAAAGTAATTTTTTGTTTAATTGATCAAAATTTGATTGTTGTCTGATTCAATTTGCAATCATATCAAAGTTTCTGAAATATAAAAACATTAACTAAAAAGGAATTAAAAAACAAACATTGAGATCAAATAATAACTTTTTTTAGAACAAATCTGCAAATAAAATTTTCTGATTACAAAATAAAACGTATTTTATAATTTAAAAATTTTTGATATTGCCAAACGATATACCTAATAGCAATGAACAGTTCTCATTCGCATTACTGCTACCGTGGGGGACGATGAAGATTGATAAAATAATAAATAAGTAATGTTATTACAAAATAAGAATAAATTACAGTGTAAGACTAAATATAATAAAATTTCAAAAAATATATAAAAAATCAACAGCAAGTAGTCTGCAAACGCAAAGAAATGCCTGTAAGATATGTATACCCACGAAAAAACAAGATCAGTTGACGCCCATATGTGGATAAATAATAATTAAAATAATGTAATCATCAAATACTTTAATTAGAATAATAAACTGCCGTATAAAAATAAATACGATCATTTTTCTTAAGAATCAATTTCAAAAAGTTACGCATTTGCATCAAAAATAAAAAAAACAGTAAAAATTTAAACAACTCAAAATCATATAACCATTGTGAGAAATTAATTGATTATGCAATAATATATTTTAAATATTTTGATAAATAAATGAACAAATTAAAATCCAAATATATACTAATAATAATCAATTTATTTAAATATTATTTTGTTGCAACCATATCTCATTGATTTGTTTAATTAAAAAGTTGTAGTTTTGGAATAAGTTTTCATAAACATTGTTTGTGTGTAATAGGTATAACAAATTGCTTTATATGTTCACGAACACGTATTTACGATTGAGGTCGGTTGGTAATTAAATAAGGCTAATTTACAACAAAATTTCAAAAATAAAATGGATTTTAATCATAAACATTGAATTTATAAAATTATTTATTATTAGAATACTTAACCAGATCCCATTTTTCCATTCAAAATTATTTATACATAATTTCTAAATGAACTAGAATAAAAACTAAATATTGTAATTTTTTTAATAAAAAAAAGGCTATTGGTGATAAGTGAACGTTAGTAAAAATCAATTAATTTAATATACACTATTAAACAATAAAGATATAGAAAAGGTCGATTATTCTA
Organism: Globodera pallida; assembly: GCA_020449905.1. Classification (NCBI taxonomy): domain Eukaryota; kingdom Metazoa; phylum Nematoda; class Chromadorea; order Rhabditida; family Heteroderidae; genus Globodera; species Globodera pallida. Next base: position 135,784 of record JAIXHY010000047.1, read on the forward strand.
TCCTTTTATATGAATAAACTTTCTGTTCACGCATAAATGAATGTTTTGTTCGACCCTTCAGAGCACGGCCCATTCCGCGTATAATTAAAGAAACTATAAATTCATGTAATTGATTTTTAATTATCAAAAGCCATTTAAAAATACGAGGCCGCGGGTAGTTGTGCCAAAAAACGAGTAGGCCTTATTCGCGCTGAGCAACTTACCTAAATTTTTGCATTATTGCAAGAAAAAAATGAAAAATAAACATGCTTAACGTTAGTTTTAAGATTTTATTTCATAGAAATACCTTAAAATAAAATATTACCATACCGTAAAGCTCGCTCGCCACTTATTACAGTTTAAAGATAATTTTAAATTTATAAATGAGTTGACATAATATAATTAGCTAAAAAACAAATACAAAATAAATGCCAAAACAAATAAAAATTAACAGCAATAAAAATCAACTAAATAATTTTAAAAACCAACACAAGACAGATGTGCTTGTTAAAAATCTATAATCAATTTTCAATTAATTTTAAATGACTTATTAAATACTTTTTAAAAAATTATTATCTAAGGAAATATTTAAATAATTTTACAATATAAGTAAATACGTTCAAACATAAAATTTTATGGTTATACTTAAAATTCATATTAAAATTTTGATAATTTTAGTTTGTAAAGCGCTAACTCAATGGCTTTGGTGTTAACGTATATTTTCTTTAACATTAGCTTTTTTTCATTACTTGTTTTTTGAAAATTAAGATTAAATTTTCTGGTTTTTATTTTAAAAATTTTATTATTTCCAAATTACTGGTTGTGACATACCTATTCAGATTAACATTTTTTAGTTTTTTACGTTTATTATTTTAATAAAATAAATTTATTTGCTACTACTAAATACATCATGACAAATGGCATTTCTATTCTTCTTGAAATTTGGTTTTTTTTTGTCAAGTTTATAAGCATTATATTGTAGGTGTTTTTTCGTATGCTTTGATTTATTTTTACTTACTAATATGTTTTAAAGAATGTTTGCAATATTTTAACCAAGAGACAAATATTTATGTCTTAAAATCGATTATTAGTAGATGTTTTTAAATTAAAGTTTAGTTTATTTTTATTAGAAGTAATATTAGCGGTTCTTGGTTTAAACTACGACCGTTCGTTTCGTTGGACTGACGATTTTCAATGCCAAACGTCATGAAGGTCATGTTTTTTGTTCACCTATCATATATTCACTATTAGTGTAAATTTTATAACACAAAGATATTAAAAAACTATACAACAAAAGCAACCCTCCCTCCTTTCGCCGCGTGCATCAACCCGGTACGTCCGTGACAGTCAGTGGCATCGATGTTGAAGTCGCGTCTCCCCAAGAACAATTTCACTGCAATTAAACAGATTTGAACCCACCCACCGATGTCCAAACGACCGCACTCGCACGCTTCCCACCAGCTCATTTGGCAGGTGTCTATTTTTGTAAGTGTTATACAAAGCCAAATATTTATTAATTACGAAAATGACCTTAAAATATCCTTTTGTTTTAAAATTTTGCCTGCTGTGATTTAGGTTGTATATCATTAAGCAGCTTAGCTTCCTTAATATATATATATTTTGTTTAATGTATTTTTTTAAAATTTAAACTTGACAAAATAATATTTTTAACTGCCCAAATAGCTTAAAAGCAGATTCATTGAGGTTCTGTGTCAAAAGTGTAACAAAAGTTTTAAAAATAAATTATAATATTAATTATTGTCAAATTAAAATATGGATTAAAGATTTAAAAACAAAACAATTATTTTAATAAGTTCGTGAGTTGAAAAAAACAAGAAGTCCACAAAGATTGAAACATTACGATAATTGTAATAAATACTGGCCTTTATCACATGAAAAAAGAGTTATCTGTGCTTATAGAAAATTGATTTAAATTTGTTTCAGACAAATTAAATTTAAAACCAGGACATAGCGATCATAGTTACTACCATTTGCTGCCAGTAAGCAAGATAAATATTTATTATTCAAGATATAACAAGCCAATTAAATATATAAATTATATTTTATGGATGTGTGTTATTCAGTTGTTGCCAATCGAATATAAAAAAATGTTAACAACGTTAATTTGTTACTCACAATGAATAAACGTTGTTTGGAAGTAGAATATTTGCTCAGGTTCATTTAGAATTAATATTTTGAAAAAATAAAATAAATAAATAAAATTAGATAACATTAAACAAGAAATAAATTGTCAAAATTAAATTTAACAAAGAATTTTTTTACTTAGTTGTCAATAAAAATTATTAAATGTTTTTTACATTTTGGATAAAAATTTAGCAAAAAAGAAATCATATGTTTATGATTAAAAATAAAAATATCTGTTACAATAATTGTTGCTGTACTGTGACTATCTGTTACAATAATTGTTGCTGAACTGTGACATTTCGCCATTGTTTAATTTAATGTAAACCAATGGACTTAACCACAAAAGACCAAAATGTTTATTTTTATATATTTGTGAATATATAAATATCTACTCTAAAATTTATTTGCGCAATATCATCTATTATTTAATTTTTGAAAAAATAAACTTAAAAACAAAGTTCTCGCAAATTAATTTATGGAACCATATTAAAAAACCAGTTTCAAAATTTACATAATATCAAACAATCATTAAAGTAAATTTTTGTAAAAATAATTATTAAATTTAGAAAACATAGACTTTTTAAATAAGTCAAGTAAGAATGGAGTGCAGCTTAAACTAATTCTAAAATATTTTTACCAATATTATGATGCATTATAATAATGAATTGGAATTTTAAAACCCAATTTAATTGTTTCATATAACACTGAATAATATTAAGCATGCAATATTTCAAAAATTAATAAAATAAATGTAAGAGAATCGAGAACGGGCCTTTGTTGGCAATGCAAATATATTGAACCTCACCACTTTTCGAACAACGTTCAACTAACAGCGTGAGAGCAGATGGAAACGATCAATTTAGTTTTTTAAAAAAATCAATGAAAAATCTAAAAGAGTTTTAAAAAGCCCCAAAACAAGAAAATTGAAACCCTAAAAAAAGAGCAAATCTAATTCAAGAAATATTTAATAAAAACCCAATTAAAACATTAAAAATAATAATAAGATAATCAAAAAATACAAATTGTAAATGAAATAAAACAAGAAAAGAAACTCTTATTGTTAGTTTTTTTGACAAAAAGTTTAAACACGTTTCTTTTTCAAAGTGAAATGGTAGGCAACGTTGGTGCGCAATTAAGCAAAGACATTATCAAAAACTTTTCACGTTTTTAAAAAATGTTTATCGAATTAATATGTTTAAAAAAACGACGCAACTCCCAAACTGTATAGTTGCTGCGATGGCCCACACAATTCCGAGAACAAGTAAAATATTATGGGTTCACGAGAAAACCATCCCAAAAATGATTAAAGATTATGATTAGTAATGTCTAAATAATTGTTAACGATTAAAAATATTTTTTATTTTTTTATGTTGCGATCAAGAAAATGGTAATTGCTAAATTTAAACAAAAATACAATGGAATGTCAATTGATAAGCTGTCAGGGAGGTTTGATTAAAGGTAATAATAATACAAAAAAATATAAATAATAAATAAAATATAAAATTTTTAATAAAAGAAATTACAAAAGTTGTAAATAATTAATAAATAAAATTTTGCATGTGCCTGATTGATTAGAAAAATTATTAAAATTAAATATTAAAAAATAAATCTATTTTAATAAATATGGCAAGAGAGTAGGCCGGGACCGGGACTGGTACTGAAGTCTCCAATTTTGAGACTGAATTTCTCCCTCATAAAATCCCGATTTTTTTCAAAATTGGCAATCTTTGTTTCTGACCATTAGTTCCGGTTTTTTGACCGGGATTTGATAAATTTCCCCCTTTATAAAATCCCAGTTTTTTAATTTTTTCAATCCCGGTTCCGGTTTTTCTCAAAAATGCCGGTCCCGGGCTATTCTATTTATACCTAAATAAAACGGTGAACAACTATAATTATTTTAATTTTTTTACATAAATACAATTTTTACAAAGCAGAAAAAATGTAAAATGTTATACCTGTTTATTGTCAATATTTATTTTAAAATTTAAATAAACTTTAATAATCCAAAACGCTGTAGAGAACACTGAAGGAGTAACGACCTAAAAATTTAAAAAAAAACGAATAAAAATAATTATTTAAATAGTTGCAAAAATAACTAACTCAATTAAAAAGTTAAAATTAATCAAAGTGTTAATGTTAAAAAGACAATACTACAAAAAAATATTTTGACAAATAAAAATCACAGTTAAAAAGTTTTAAATTAAAAAAGAATACGCAATACTAATAAAAACTGGCAACTACAACCTCCCAGAGCCTGATTTATTTTGCCATTTATTTAATTTGGAATAAATTAAGAGCAATGAATTCTCAGCATGTTTATTAATCAAAAGATATATCAAAATATTATTTTTGCAATTAGCATAATTTAAGTACAACGATTTTTTAACAATAAATTAAATTTTAAAAAATTTCTATGACACGTTTGAAATTTTATTGTTCTAAAAAACCTTAAAAAATAAATAATAAAAATTTTATTTAATCTATAAACCTATAACAAAAAGTCATCATATAAAAATGTGCTTTGAAATGACTTTTGACATTATGCAAATATTGATTGTATTATAGGTATATAGCTTTGAGTTAATATATTTCCATAGCTCGATTATTGTTTTCTAGTTAAATTTTTGGCTTCTCATTAAATTTTAAAATATTTATATTTATGCATAAATGATTTATAAATTAAATAACCAACTTTCTACAAATTGATAATGAAAACTTTTATAGATATTTTTAACTTGATGTTTAACTTTTTTAGTTTCATTCTTCGTTTTAATGGATTGTTCCATAACCAGTTCGGAATACAGAATAGCATGGCTTGTGTGGAAGAGCATTATGGGCACCAACATTTCATTTTATGAAAATATGAGTAAACGGTTTAACTTATTTATTTTAATGATTTACGTTTAATATGATTGAATTTAACCAAAATAATAGAAACGACAAAAACAATTTAAATCAGAAAAATAAGCGTACCTTTAAGGAGAAATTATCACTGTAAGATTTAAAAATTAAGCCATTAAAGCATCAAATTAAATTTTGTCTTAATAAAAATGACAACTTATTTAAGAACCAATTAATTTACACAATGAAAGTTTTAGATAAAAAAGTTAAAATTTGTTTAAGCCAATTAAATTAAAATTTAAAGGATGGGCGCAAGGTATGAAAGCTTTCTAGTTTAATAAATGAGTTTTAAAACCAAAAGTCAATTTTTCGAAAAAATAATTTTTAACTAATTCATATAATGTTTTTACAATCTATAAACTCGGAAGACGAAAATAAGGCTGTTCAACAATGTTCATAAATTGCTTGCTCATTTCAACTTTTTGTACTGTAAAATTAAAAAACAAATTAGATATTAATAATATATTTGGAGATGGCACGCGAGCCCCCAGTATTGTGAAGAAGGTTAAAATGTTTATGCACACAACCAATAGAATGATTTATTTATTGATTTTTATGTAATTTTTTGGGTCGCACATACACACACAGTATGATTTATGTATACATTTTTAGGTACGCAATTGTATGATTTATGTATAATTTTTATGTATTTTTTTGGTTGGTGAGCTTCGATTATTAATTTAGCATGCTTACTTAAGGTTGGTATAATAAATTTTGAATAATCATCTATAGATTTATAATATTAATTAAAAATTTATTTTGTTTAGAATCTTAAATATAAATTATAAAACAAGAGGCTGATCGTTGTCTGACCAATACGTTTGTCTACTCGAACTTCCTTTGTAAGAGACACTTGGGTTGCTTTTCACCCTAAAGTGATTTATGCAGCTCGTTTTTGATTAATATTTTTGTAATTTAAAGATTTTTTAATCTATTTTATTTTTTCATACTTTTTAAAATAGAATTTTTGGCATTTGGTGTATGTAAGCGTGATGACTTTTATCATTAAAAATTTAATTGATATAATTGTATTAAGTCTAGTTGAATGAATTGTTTTTGCTTAGCTATCGCTAATTTTAGAATTTTTTTAATTTTTCGTTTATTTTTATAGTTAATAAAAAGTATTTAGTATTAGAAATTACACTTATTAAATGTTTGAAAATAATAAAATTATTATGGTTTAAATATTGATCAAACAAATATTTTATTTTTACTTTAAATATTTTTATATTGATTTTATTAGGAAAAAATTGTTCAAAATTTCAAAAGAATCAACTCAACTTTCCATAGCAAATTAAAAAACTTAAAATTAAATATTTACATTGCATTAAAATAATACTCCGTATAATTAGAAATATACATTTAAAAAGGCGAACAAATTTAAACTTTTCAAAAATTTTTAGCAATTAGACTTATTGCACAGAATTGACTAAAAAGTCAATACCCTATTTATTAATATATGTTTGACGTATGATCTGTTCTACGTGTAATTAGATTGAAACATAGATTAAGATTTCCGGCAGTTGAGTGTAGAAGGCCATTATAATGGCTGGTAAATATTCGCCAAACCGTAGCAATTACATGGAGGCAGATCGCTTGATAATATGCGCCAAAGGCATTCTCTGACCGAATGTTTTATATTAAGCATTTTAAATATTTGATTATGTCCATCTTCTACACATGCTATTTTTTAAATAAACAGCATAAATAATTATTTTTTGGTCAATGATTAGACATATTTTTAATCTTGGTATGAGTCTAAAATTGTCGTATAATATTGGATATTTAACACTTTTCTAAATATTTTCTGTATTTAAAATGTACATCTTTTGCAGGAGCGGAGCAGCGCAGCAGGCGCTGGAGCAGTGCAGTAGAATAAAGTGAAATGCTTAAGCAACAAATGTTTAACAAAGTGTAACAAAATTTTTTTTAAATCCATTGTCATATTCTGATTTTTAAAAATAAAAACAAAAACAACGTAACTTGCGTTAAAGAATGCGTGCCGTCAGGGGCGGACAATTACAGATTAGTTTTTTCAGCCGAGGTATTTTTAAATAAATATTTCTAGGTTCAAAATTTAATATTTTAAGAAGTTATTTCTTGTTTCTAAATTTATATAAATATAGTTTCTCTTTTTTAAGCTAGTTTTTTTTAGAAATATTTTATAAAAGAGGCAAAATTTTGACATTTTTAGATAATGATTTATTTTTTATTTAGCCATTATCAAATTAAATCCCTTTAGAATTTTCTCAAGTTTTAAGCTTTGTAATTGGCAGGCGACATTGAACTTTTTTGTTAATTTCATGAGGCAATTTAGTGTTTTCATTTTTATTTGTGTTAATTTATTTATTGACATTTCTCGCTTTTTGCGGCACTGCATGGGTCTTTAAATTAATTAATTAAAAAGTAAATATTAAATTGTAGTTTTGTTTTAATCTTTGTTTATTTATTTTGCTGGACGCTTGTGGAAAATTGAAGTCGGCGGCAGAGGATGACACAAAAAAATTTATAGAATTTCTTTAATTCATCCCATGATTTTCTATTACATGGCTAATGCTGAACTGTCAATCTTTCAAAGTATTTTATTTTTGACTATTGCATATTTGATGTCATTTTATATTTGTTAACTTTTTGCCTGATTTATAACCAATTTATTTGAATAAAACATTTTTATCTTTTTCAAATTTTAGCAAAAATAGATTTAATAATGGAAAAGCGTTCTTCTTTTTATTCACCCCTTTGTGACATTTTATCATTAATTAAATATTTTTTAATATTAAAACTAAAAATTTGAATTATAATGATGCTTTGAATGTCAAATCATAAATTTGGTGTTAAATAAAACGTTCCGTTTAGATATTTGCTCATATTTATAATAGTTCCATAAATATCCAATAAAACTAAATGTTTTGACGTGGCCTATAACGCAGATGTTTTTAATTTTTGTAGTTTTAAAATTATTTATCCTCATTGATAACACATATAATTTTGAAAAATTAGTAAAAAATACTGAGTTGGCTATTATTATATTTTAAGATTGATGCTTTTTGTTGATACGAAGATATATTGACAGGATTATTGTTTTAAATAAAATTAAGTAAAAAAATTTTTAATTTCATATTTAGAGTTTGAGCAAACTGTTATTGTTCGAGGGGTGATGACCCGGGAAGGCTTTGAAAGATTTTTGGCGTTTTGACATTTGATTGTGATCTTTGTCCCTCCCAATTTTGTGATTATTCTAATTGCGTGCTCCTATAGTTTCTCTTTTTTAAGCTAGTTTAAATTTTTTAAATTATTGACTTCTTTAAGTTATTTATTTTAAACAATTTTTTTATATCAACTTGAATTGCACAAATAACCGGCAGACTTGTGAGTTGATGGCTGGCTGCTGGATGAGTTGTTTCTGCTGCAACAGGCATAATTTATGTATGTTTCTAAATATTTTTTATTTATGAATAATATTCTTATTTTATTATTAATATTATTTATTTCTTGAAAATCGGCTTTTAAATGGGTGCCCTTTTTTGCTCGTTGTTGAGTCCCAATGTCAATTTTATTTGGTTTATTTGTATAAAGGAATTTAGTTGATTTTTTGTTTTGACAAAAAAATTTATTTTTCTTCAGTTGATAGATACTTTTTGTATTATTTTTGCATATAATAAAATATATGTGGATCAATTCAGACAATTCTTGATATTAAACATTTCTTCCAAGAATCGATACAATAGCAAAGCAAAGTACATTTAATTATATTGTTATATTTATAAATAACAGTCAATGCTATTTATATTATGAATTTGTTGTAATAAACTTTTTTAATATAAATATTCGATTTTTCAAAGTATTAAATTTATCTTTATTATAATTGCTAATCAATTTAAATATAATTATTTTTGAAGGATAATCCGTTTAATAAAAAAAGGTATTTAGGTATTTCGCCCGTGAAAGAGGTATATTTTTTTTGAGCAATAGACTGGAAGTCAAAGGGCGAGCGATGGCCAAGTCATGGCCGGGCCCAGTGGTCTAACGAGTATTTTATTAAATTTTTTCTTTAATTTTAATGTTTATTTTTTCTCTGGTAAAAATAATTTTTGCGTTTCTGAAGTAATTATTTATCTTAAATTCCATCTTTCTGGATATTGTACCCGATGGTCGTCGCCGGAAGCGATTACACGTGCGAAGTTACGGAACCGACAAGCACGTGCATAGTCCTTGAAATTGTCCATGCACCGTTCTTTCTGATTACCTAAACCTGAATATATGTTTATTATAAGATTCTGTAATAAAAACAAGTTTTTTAATTATTTGAAACAATTAGAATATTTATGTTTTTAATTATTCATTATTTTTTTATTTATATTTATGTAATATTTATTTTTTTGTTTTAATTAAATTTTACTAGGTTATTGAAATTATTTATATTTATAATTTTTTCTTATGATTATTTTAACTATTTAATACCTTATTGTTTTTTTAATGTTCTTATACGGTTAATCTTTAAATTAGGATGTCTCCGAGATTCCGGTCTGTCTAGATTGTAAGAACGATTTGCTTTGGCTTTGGTGAGAAATTTAAAAAAATAATAATTATTTTACATTTTGCATTATTCCAAAGTAAAAAAATGCTTATTTTGGGGTTTTGAGCATATTTTGCCATTTTTTACCAAAAATTTGTAAAAATGCACCCTATTATAAACTTATGCAGTTATTATATGCTTTATATTTATGAAACAATCAGAAAATCTTGCAGTGTTTTAAATAAATTTAATTATAAATAAACGAAATAACTTTATAAAATTTATTTGTTTCAGCACGTTTATTCAATTCAAATCTTCAATTATAAAACTTACTAAACAAACAATAAAATTAAAATTATTTCGATAAAAATCTTCTCAGAGACAAAAGTAATAATCGTACACCACACCACGTCTTTTGAAATGATAATACAAAATATCCATAATAAATGTATCAAAAATATACAAAAACTCCATAAAATATTTAATGATTTATTGATTATTATTTATTTATTTATATGTTCGAGAACAAAACATTTATAAATTTTAGTTTTTAAAATTTCACAGAAAAAATAATACATTTTAGTAGAAAAATTTGATTTTAGTGCCACAAAATTACTCTAGTTTGTGGTATTTAAATAAATTTAAAATGGAGTCAATATTTTGACAAAATAATTAATTAATTTTTTATGATAAACAAAGGTTTAGATTTTTGGTCTTTACATACCTTCTTAGCTTTTAGACATCCGATAATTTGCGTGGGAAAGCGAGCCTGCGACTAGCTGATTCACTGCATTTAGCTTGCATGTAGTTGAAGAATTTGGTTGGGCATTTTTTTGTTATAAAATGCAAATCTGGTTGTTTTTGATTTTTATTTTAAATTTAAGCATTTAAACAAAATGTATTTAAATGTGGGCATAAGCTTAATTTGAATAATAAATTTAATTTTAATCGTTTAGAAAATTGTACATCTCTTTGAAAAGATGGTAATCATTCACATAAAATTAATGGGAAATTTAGTGATCATTGGGCTACAATTTTCTTTTTCTTTCTCAACCATTAGTTATTAATCATATTTTATGGCTCAAAACAAAGCCTTTCAAAAAAAGATAGGGTAATTGTATTGTTAAGCTTAATTAGGTATATGCAATATATGAATTTTTGCAGAGTTTTTAAATTTAAGATTGTTCACGGGCAAAACTACAATTAAAATATGCAAATTAAATAAATTTTGTATAACACGCTGTTATCATTTCTAAAACTCTGCAATAATCAAATTATTTTATATTTAAGTTCGATAAGATCTGTTTTTAAAATTAAGTACAGCTGCAAACACCATGTTAGGCTTGTTTCAGTATATTATTACATACCTTAAAGCATTACTGTAAACATTTTGTTTAATTGTATTTTGTAAATATTATTTTAAAAATAATTTTTTGCATTTCTATTTTTTTAAGAAATACAATAAAAGTGTCATCTAATTATTATTAATATTTTTTTAAATGTTAGATGACTACTAATGCATACGGTATGTAATAAATAATTTTTACGTTTTTAAAGCTTATTTTAGTTCTATGTTTTTTAAATTAACACTATTTATTTAATGAAATTTCAATCGCATCAAATGTATGTTTTTACATTGCAAATAACTGCAAATAACTATTTATTCACCGCGCAGCCTTGCGGCCGTCTGACGTAAAGCTTGATACGTGCACTGATCTCGGGCGTTTTTGGCGTTTTCGGAGGTGCTCGCTCCTGCGCAACTGCTAACAAATTCTTAGATTAAAGAATGCAAGAAAGCTGCCAGAATCAGCATAATTTAAATAATGATTTTATTTAGTAAAATTTATTTTGTAGATTTTTTATTGAATCTAAAATTGCAGTATTACAATGGTTGTCAATATAAATTGTATAAGTATTATTTTATTATCTGACAATTTTTATTGTAAAAAATATATAATTAATTTGTAATTAATTATACGAACATAATGATGAAGTTTATAAATGACGAAATAAGTATATTAAAAAAAAATAATTGAAATAACTTCTGTATATATTCAGCTTTATTAATTTGGCTTGATCAAAATGTTTGATTTTAATTCTGACAGTGTCTTGAAATTTGCAGAAGAAGTTGTTGGCGTAAAAATTGAAAAATGATTTAATTCAAAAGAAATAAATCCTTATCGATCTAAAATAAACAACTTCTTAAAATTGGTTGAATTTTACATCGGGCATTCACAGTTTTATAATTTATTATATGTGAATTTACACTTTTTGAAATAATGCATTTCAATGCCGGAAATTATAAATCATTTTTACAAAGGTTATTGTCTCTTTTTTCAAAAAACAATTATTTTAAATAAGTAATATTTTTTAATATTGGATTTTTTTTTTAATTTAAACAAATAATTATTTGAATTTATTTTTTAGTTAAAATCTCCGTTAATTTCTTATGTTTAAAATGTTTAACGGCGAAATCCGATCCCAAGTCACCACCAATTTGGCGTGAAAATGGTACTCAATGCAATAGTCAGTCAGGTAGTCAAGCTCTGCCGCATCAGGTGGTTCCGACAGTAGTTGATTTCGACAGTAAATTCCAAATAAATGTTTCGAACTTGTTAGACATTTCGATTTTTTACTTTTTCCATTTAAAAACTTGTTGTAATACATTTTAATTCATTTAATATTTTTTATACATAAATGGGTTAAATTTAAAAATAGAAGTGAGTAAAAAGAACGTTAATTGCTTTTTCAAAAGTTTATGCTCCGTATAACTCGGTTTTATGTAAAAAAAAATTTCGACCTTATACGCGTATGCGAACATTTGTATTCGACAAAACAACATAATAATTTGGCACAATATATGGTTTCTAAAACTGAAACTGACGTATAAAAAAGGCATATTTTGATACAAACTTTGTATACATTGTGAAGGTGAAAAGCAAAAGAACAAGTCCGTCTAAACTTATCATTTCGTCGGAGAAGTCAAAGCTCGGCATTGGCAAAATACTTTAGCAGCTTAGCATTGGAAGCATGCAGTTGCAAGAGCAAAATCATGAAATATATATTAAAATAATTTTATCCAGAATTAATACAATGGGCCGTATTAAAATTTAATTGAAAAAGGAAATTTTCAAAAAAACAAAATATAAAATTGCATACTTGTGATGTCATCATTTGCTCATCAAAAAACCTGCAGCGGGACGAGATGTTGAAAAACCCGTGCTGACTCAATGCGATAAATTAAAAACATTATTCAAAAAAAAATCAATAAAAATAGTTTAAAATGAAAGATAACAGGTAACTTCAAAATGTGTGAGCATTATCTTCTTTCAACAAATGTTTATTTAGTTTAATAAACTCGTAAATCATAAAAACAATTATAAAATGCAAACAATAAAACATATTGCTAATTCTGCCATTATTGGCACATAATTTAATTAATTAAAATATAGACCATTAGGTAATTTTAAATTTTTGAGTTCGTAATTCTTCAGAATACTTTATTCTGGGAAGCTGCGAAGTACATTTGTCTCCAACCCCTAAAATTACGTTATAAATATTTTGTTTATTCGATATTTATAAAACGTTTAGTTAGTCGGCATCGTTAATTGGAGTAAATTTTTAAGCCTCTTGGTATAATTAAGTAAAATATATCTTTTGTATTTTAAGTTCTTCTACACATTTATAAATTTAAAAGTTTGTAAAGATTTTTTATGATAAAATTTGCATTGCAAATTGCAGACTGGACCTTAAGTCATTCACCTTAAAATCAATTCAATGATATTAATGTTCACATCAGTCTTCCTTCAGGTCTGGCACATTCTGGATTTAGTCGGCGAATAACCGTTTGGCTTTAAATTTTAGTTTGTATTGTTTTTTTTCATTTAAAAAAAAAGACTAACATTTTAACAATTTTATTTAAAAATATTATTGAGCCAAAACCAATGTGGAACCTTCCGTGATTGCCGGTGCTTTGCTTTTGCTGCTATGCCTTTAAAAAGCATGCCGTTAGTAAAAATCAATTAATTTAATATACACTATTAAACAATAAAGATATAGAAAAGGTCGATTATTCTATCCTTTTATATGAATAAACTTTCTGTTCACGCATAAATGAATGTTTTGTTCGACCCTTCAGAGCACGGCCCATTCCGCGTATAATTAAAGAAACTATAAATTCATGTAATTGATTTTTAATTATCAAAAGCCATTTAATCGTTCATAACAAGCTGCGGCACCATCTGGGTGTATTTTTTTCTTATCCTATTTAAAGCTTTATAAAGATTTTTGTGCATTGCAAAGCATATGTTTCTTAATAAAATTTCTTTTTATGTAAAATTAATTTAGCATTTTATAAATTTGTCTGTCTCTTTACGCTTGTTTGTATTTTAACAGAAGTCAGTTTAAAATAAATATGAAATATTTGGCTTTTTTATGTCAGGAATTGCCTCCATATATGACAACCATTTTCGATTTTTAGTAAGCGTATTTAATTAACAGTTTAAAAATGTCTTTATTCGTTTAATTTTAATTATTATATATATTTTCTTTATCAAGAAAAGTTCGATCCGCCTATAAAAGAAGTCGCGGATGTAAATTCTAACTCATATTTATAAACAATTTAAAAAATTCATACTCATATAAATAATAGAATATAAGCAAAATTCTCGCTAATCAAATATAACAATGTTTTAATCGACAATTTTTAATTAATTTAAGAATATATTTTTTAATTTGAATCCAATATTTTGAATTTACTAAAAATGACTTTTAACAGTTCCCAAGCTTGGCTCTTTCTTCCTCTTCGTTGGTAAGCTCACCTTTTAATATTAGTTACATTAAAGAATTTTTGTAGGTGCAATTATTTTAATTTTTTTGATTTTAATTTTAATCGATTTTTTGCATTTACTGATAACTACTTGAAATCGGTTGATGGCATGTAAATTCTTGCGAGCCGCCCGGCAAAAGCCAACGACGACGCATTCCAAGCAATAACGTAAGCGAAGAAAATAATGCTCTTAATATTTTTCTTTTATGTTGATAATCAATTAATTTTAATTTAGATTTTCTATATAATTAATATCGTTTAAACAAATTTGAAAAGCAATTATTGTTAATTTGCATTTTAACAGGCTAAAGCCGATAAAGTAAAAGTTGCGAGATTGCTTTATTTATTTATTTTTTATATAAATTATTTTTGAAGATGAAAGTAAAAATAATACAATTTTGTTTTTTAGGTGTTTGTTTAGTTTTTCCTAAAAGTTTGAAAATTATAGCTTTCTTTTTTAAATATGGGTGGGTATATTTTGCATAATAAAGAGGGGGGGGGGTCTTTTTTGAGGGGGGGGGGGGGGGGGGGGGGGAAAGGAAATACGGTAATCCTTTTCACTTTCAAGTTCCCAACGAACTTTTCATTTGTAATTTTCTTAAAGTAAATAAATAATCAATTACACTGAAAAAAGACGCTTCTTTTTTGATTGATTTAAATTTGTTTCAGACAAATTAAATTTAAAACCAGGACATAGCGATCATAGTTACTACCATTTGCTGCCAGTAAGCAAGATAAATATTTATTATTCAAGATATAACAAGCCAATTAAATATATAAATTATATTTTATGGATGTGTGTTATTCAGTTGTTGCCAATCGAATATAAAAAAATGTTAACAACGTTAATTTGTTACTCACAATGAATAAACGTTGTTTGGAAGTAGAATATTTGCTCAGGTTCATTTAGAATTAATATTTTGAAAAAATAAAATAAATAAATAAAATTAGATAACATTAAACAAGAAATAAATTGTCAAAATTAAATTTAACAAAGAATTTTTTTACTTAGTTGTCAATAAAAATTATTAAATGTTTTTTACATTTTGGATAAAAATTTAGCAAAAAAGAAATCATATGTTTATGATTAAAAATAAAAATATCTGTTACAATAATTGTTGCTGTACTGTGACTATCTGTTACAATAATTGTTGCTGAACTGTGACATTTCGCCATTGTTTAATTTAATGTAAACCAATGGACTTAACCACAAAAGACCAAAATGTTTATTTTTATATATTTGTGAATATATAAATATCTACTCTAAAATTTATTTGCGCAATATCATCTATTATTTAATTTTTGAAAAAATAAACTTAAAAACAAAGTTCTCGCAAATTAATTTATGGAACCATATTAAAAAACCAGTTTCAAAATTTACATAATATCAAACAATCATTAAAGTAAATTTTTGTAAAAATAATTATTAAATTTAGAAAACATAGACTTTTTAAATAAGTCAAGTAAGAATGGAGTGCAGCTTAAACTAATTCTAAAATATTTTTACCAATATTATGATGCATTATAATAATGAATTGGAATTTTAAAACCCAATTTAATTGTTTCATATAACACTGAATAATATTAAGCATGCAATATTTCAAAAATTAATAAAATAAATGTAAGAGAATCGAGAACGGGCCTTTGTTGGCAATGCAAATATATTGAACCTCACCACTTTTCGAACAACGTTCAACTAACAGCGTGAGAGCAGATGGAAACGATCAATTTAGTTTTTTAAAAAAATCAATGAAAAATCTAAAAGAGTTTTAAAAAGCCCCAAAACAAGAAAATTGAAACCCTAAAAAAAGAGCAAATCTAATTCAAGAAATATTTAATAAAAACCCAATTAAAACATTAAAAATAATAATAAGATAATCAAAAAATACAAATTGTAAATGAAATAAAACAAGAAAAGAAACTCTTATTGTTAGTTTTTTTGACAAAAAGTTTAAACACGTTTCTTTTTCAAAGTGAAATGGTAGGCAACGTTGGTGCGCAATTAAGCAAAGACATTATCAAAAACTTTTCACGTTTTTAAAAAATGTTTATCGAATTAATATGTTTAAAAAAACGACGCAACTCCCAAACTGTATAGTTGCTGCGATGGCCCACACAATTCCGAGAACAAGTAAAATATTATGGGTTCACGAGAAAACCATCCCAAAAATGATTAAAGATTATGATTAGTAATGTCTAAATAATTGTTAACGATTAAAAATATTTTTTATTTTTTTATGTTGCGATCAAGAAAATGGTAATTGCTAAATTTAAACAAAAATACAATGGAATGTCAATTGATAAGCTGTCAGGGAGGTTTGATTAAAGGTAATAATAATACAAAAAAATATAAATAATAAATAAAATATAAAATTTTTAATAAAAGAAATTACAAAAGTTGTAAATAATTAATAAATAAAATTTTGCATGTGCCTGATTGATTAGAAAAATTATTAAAATTAAATATTAAAAAATAAATCTATTTTAATAAATATGGCAAGAGAGTAGGCCGGGACCGGGACTGGTACTGAAGTCTCCAATTTTGAGACTGAATTTCTCCCTCATAAAATCCCGATTTTTTTCAAAATTGGCAATCTTTGTTTCTGACCATTAGTTCCGGTTTTTTGACCGGGATTTGATAAATTTCCCCCTTTATAAAATCCCAGTTTTTTAATTTTTTCAATCCCGGTTCCGGTTTTTCTCAAAAATGCCGGTCCCGGGCTATTCTATTTATACCTAAATAAAACGGTGAACAACTATAATTATTTTAATTTTTTTACATAAATAAAATTTTAACAAAGCAGAAAAAATATAAATGTTATACCTGTTTATTGTCAATATTTATTTTAAAATTTAAATAAACTTTAATAATCCAAAACGCTGTAGAGAACACTGAAGGAGTAACGACCTAAAAATTTAAAAAAAACGAATAAAAATAATTATTTAAATAGTTGCAAAAATAACTAACTCAATTAAAAAGTTAAAATTAATCAAAGTGTTAATGTTAAAAAGACAATACTACAAAAAAATATTTTGACAAATAAAAATCACAGTTAAAAAGTTTTAAATTAAAAAAGAATACGCAATACTAATAAAAACTGGCAACTACAACCTCCCAGAGCCTGATTTATTTTGCCATTTATTTAATTTGGAATAAATTAAGAGCAATGAATTCTCAGCATGTTTATTAATCAAAAGATATATCAAAATATTATTTTTGCAATTAGCATAATTTAAGTACAACGATTTTTTAACAATAAATTAAATTTTAAAAAATTTCTATGACACGTTTGAAATTTTATTGTTCTAAAAAACCTTAAAAAATAAATAATAAAAATTTTATTTAATCTATAAACCTATAACAAAAAGTCATCATATAAAAATGTGCTTTGAAATGACTTTTGACATTATGCAAATATTGATTGTATTATAGGTATATAGCTTTGAGTTAATATATTTCCATAGCTCGATTATTGTTTTCTAGTTAAATTTTTGGCTTCTCATTAAATTTTAAAATATTTATATTTATGCATAAATGATTTATAAATTAAATAACCAACTTTCTACAAATTGATAATGAAAACTTTTATAGATATTTTTAACTTGATGTTTAACTTTTTTAGTTTCATTCTTCGTTTTAATGGATTGTTCCATAACCAGTTCGGAATACAGAATAGCATGGCTTGTGTGGAAGAGCATTATGGGCACCAACATTTCATTTTATGAAAATATGAGTAAACGGTTTAACTTATTTATTTTAATGATTTACGTTTAATATGATTGAATTTAACCAAAATAATAGAAACGACAAAAACAATTTAAATCAGAAAAATAAGCGTACCTTTAAGGAGAAATTATCACTGTAAGATTTAAAAATTAAGCCATTAAAGCATCAAATTAAATTTTGTCTTAATAAAAATGACAACTTATTTAAGAACCAATTAATTTACACAATGAAAGTTTTAGATAAAAAAGTTAAAATTTGTTTAAGCCAATTAAATTAAAATTTAAAGGATGGGCGCAAGGTATGAAAGCTTTCTAGTTTAATAAATGAGTTTTAAAACCAAAAGTCAATTTTTCGAAAAAATAATTTTTAACTAATTCATATAATGTTTTTACAATCTATAAACTCGGAAGACGAAAATAAGGCTGTTCAACAATGTTCATAAATTGCTTGCTCATTTCAACTTTTTGTACTGTAAAATTAAAAAACAAATTAGATATTAATAATATATTTGGAGATGGCACGCGAGCCCCCAGTATTGTGAAGAAGGTTAAAATGTTTATGCACACAACCAATAGAATGATTTATTTATTGATTTTTATGTAATTTTTTGGGTCGCACATACACACACAGTATGATTTATGTATACATTTTTAGGTACGCAATTGTATGATTTATGTATAATTTTTATGTATTTTTTTGGTTGGTGAGCTTCGATTATTAATTTAGCATGCTTACTTAAGGTTGGTATAATAAATTTTGAATAATCATCTATAGATTTATAATATTAATTAAAAATTTATTTTGTTTAGAATCTTAAATATAAATTATAAAACAAGAGGCTGATCGTTGTCTGACCAATACGTTTGTCTACTCGAACTTCCTTTGTAAGAGACACTTGGGTTGCTTTTCACCCTAAAGTGATTTATGCAGCTCGTTTTTGATTAATATTTTTGTAATTTAAAGATTTTTTAATCTATTTTATTTTTTCATACTTTTTAAAATAGAATTTTTGGCATTTGGTGTATGTAAGCGTGATGACTTTTATCATTAAAAATTTAATTGATATAATTGTATTAAGTCTAGTTGAATGAATTGTTTTTGCTTAGCTATCGCTAATTTTAGAATTTTTTTAATTTTTCGTTTATTTTTATAGTTAATAAAAAGTATTTAGTATTAGAAATTACACTTATTAAATGTTTGAAAATAATAAAATTATTATGGTTTAAATATTGATCAAACAAATATTTTATTTTTACTTTAAATATTTTTATATTGATTTTATTAGGAAAAAATTGTTCAAAATTTCAAAAGAATCAACTCAACTTTCCATAGCAAATTAAAAAACTTAAAATTAAATATTTACATTGCATTAAAATAATACTCCGTATAATTAGAAATATACATTTAAAAAGGCGAACAAATTTAAACTTTTCAAAAATTTTTAGCAATTAGACTTATTGCACAGAATTGACTAAAAAGTCAATACCCTATTTATTAATATATGTTTGACGTATGATCTGTTCTACGTGTAATTAGATTGAAACATAGATTAAGATTTCCGGCAGTTGAGTGTAGAAGGCCATTATAATGGCTGGTAAATATTCGCCAAACCGTAGCAATTACATGGAGGCAGATCGCTTGATAATATGCGCCAAAGGCATTCTCTGACCGAATGTTTTATATTAAGCATTTTAAATATTTGATTATGTCCATCTTCTACACATGCTATTTTTTAAATAAACAGCATAAATAATTATTTTTTGGTCAATGATTAGACATATTTTTAATCTTGGTATGAGTCTAAAATTGTCGTATAATATTGGATATTTAACACTTTTCTAAATATTTTCTGTATTTAAAATGTACATCTTTTGCAGGAGCGGAGCAGCGCAGCAGGCGCTGGAGCAGTGCAGTAGAATAAAGTGAAATGCTTAAGCAACAAATGTTTAACAAAGTGTAACAAAATTTTTTTTAAATCCATTGTCATATTCTGATTTTTAAAAATAAAAACAAAAACAACGTAACTTGCGTTAAAGAATGCGTGCCGTCAGGGGCGGACAATTACAGATTAGTTTTTTCAGCCGAGGTATTTTTAAATAAATATTTCTAGGTTCAAAATTTAATATTTTAAGAAGTTATTTCTTGTTTCTAAATTTATATAAATATAGTTTCTCTTTTTTAAGCTAGTTTTTTTTAGAAATATTTTATAAAAGAGGCAAAATTTTGACATTTTTAGATAATGATTTATTTTTTATTTAGCCATTATCAAATTAAATCCCTTTAGAATTTTCTCAAGTTTTAAGCTTTGTAATTGGCAGGCGACATTGAACTTTTTTGTTAATTTCATGAGGCAATTTAGTGTTTTCATTTTTATTTGTGTTAATTTATTTATTGACATTTCTCGCTTTTTGCGGCACTGCATGGGTCTTTAAATTAATTAATTAAAAAGTAAATATTAAATTGTAGTTTTGTTTTAATCTTTGTTTATTTATTTTGCTGGACGCTTGTGGAAAATTGAAGTCGGCGGCAGAGGATGACACAAAAAAATTTATAGAATTTCTTTAATTCATCCCATGATTTTCTATTACATGGCTAATGCTGAACTGTCAATCTTTCAAAGTATTTTATTTTTGACTATTGCATATTTGATGTCATTTTATATTTGTTAACTTTTTGCCTGATTTATAACCAATTTATTTGAATAAAACATTTTTATCTTTTTCAAATTTTAGCAAAAATAGATTTAATAATGGAAAAGCGTTCTTCTTTTTATTCACCCCTTTGTGACATTTTATCATTAATTAAATATTTTTTAATATTAAAACTAAAAATTTGAATTATAATGATGCTTTGAATGTCAAATCATAAATTTGGTGTTAAATAAAACGTTCCGTTTAGATATTTGCTCATATTTATAATAGTTCCATAAATATCCAATAAAACTAAATGTTTTGACGTGGCCTATAACGCAGATGTTTTTAATTTTTGTAGTTTTAAAATTATTTATCCTCATTGATAACACATATAATTTTGAAAAATTAGTAAAAAATACTGAGTTGGCTATTATTATATTTTAAGATTGATGCTTTTTGTTGATACGAAGATATATTGACAGGATTATTGTTTTAAATAAAATTAAGTAAAAAAATTTTTAATTTCATATTTAGAGTTTGAGCAAACTGTTATTGTTCGAGGGGTGATGACCCGGGAAGGCTTTGAAAGATTTTTGGCGTTTTGACATTTGATTGTGATCTTTGTCCCTCCCAATTTTGTGATTATTCTAATTGCGTGCTCCTATAGTTTCTCTTTTTTAAGCTAGTTTAAATTTTTTAAATTATTGACTTCTTTAAGTTATTTATTTTAAACAATTTTTTTATATCAACTTGAATTGCACAAATAACCGGCAGACTTGTGAGTTGATGGCTGGCTGCTGGATGAGTTGTTTCTGCTGCAACAGGCATAATTTATGTATGTTTCTAAATATTTTTTATTTATGAATAATATTCTTATTTTATTATTAATATTATTTATTTCTTGAAAATCGGCTTTTAAATGGGTGCCCTTTTTTGCTCGTTGTTGAGTCCCAATGTCAATTTTATTTGGTTTATTTGTATAAAGGAATTTAGTTGATTTTTTGTTTTGACAAAAAAATTTATTTTTCTTCAGTTGATAGATACTTTTTGTATTATTTTTGCATATAATAAAATATATGTGGATCAATTCAGACAATTCTTGATATTAAACATTTCTTCCAAGAATCGATACAATAGCAAAGCAAAGTACATTTAATTATATTGTTATATTTATAAATAACAGTCAATGCTATTTATATTATGAATTTGTTGTAATAAACTTTTTTAATATAAATATTCGATTTTTCAAAGTATTAAATTTATCTTTATTATAATTGCTAATCAATTTAAATATAATTATTTTTGAAGGATAATCCGTTTAATAAAAAAAGGTATTTAGGTATTTCGCCCGTGAAAGAGGTATATTTTTTTTGAGCAATAGACTGGAAGTCAAAGGGCGAGCGATGGCCAAGTCATGGCCGGGCCCAGTGGTCTAACGAGTATTTTATTAAATTTTTTCTTTAATTTTAATGTTTATTTTTTCTCTGGTAAAAATAATTTTTGCGTTTCTGAAGTAATTATTTATCTTAAATTCCATCTTTCTGGATATTGTACCCGATGGTCGTCGCCGGAAGCGATTACACGTGCGAAGTTACGGAACCGACAAGCACGTGCATAGTCCTTGAAATTGTCCATGCACCGTTCTTTCTGATTACCTAAACCTGAATATATGTTTATTATAAGATTCTGTAATAAAAACAAGTTTTTTAATTATTTGAAACAATTAGAATATTTATGTTTTTAATTATTCATTATTTTTTTATTTATATTTATGTAATATTTATTTTTTTGTTTTAATTAAATTTTACTAGGTTATTGAAATTATTTATATTTATAATTTTTTCTTATGATTATTTTAACTATTTAATACCTTATTGTTTTTTTAATGTTCTTATACGGTTAATCTTTAAATTAGGATGTCTCCGAGATTCCGGTCTGTCTAGATTGTAAGAACGATTTGCTTTGGCTTTGGTGAGAAATTTAAAAAAATAATAATTATTTTACATTTTGCATTATTCCAAAGTAAAAAAATGCTTATTTTGGGGTTTTGAGCATATTTTGCCATTTTTTACCAAAAATTTGTAAAAATGCACCCTATTATAAACTTATGCAGTTATTATATGCTTTATATTTATGAAACAATCAGAAAATCTTGCAGTGTTTTAAATAAATTTAATTATAAATAAACGAAATAACTTTATAAAATTTATTTGTTTCAGCACGTTTATTCAATTCAAATCTTCAATTATAAAACTTACTAAACAAACAATAAAATTAAAATTATTTCGATAAAAATCTTCTCAGAGACAAAAGTAATAATCGTACACCACACCACGTCTTTTGAAATGATAATACAAAATATCCATAATAAATGTATCAAAAATATACAAAAACTCCATAAAATATTTAATGATTTATTGATTATTATTTATTTATTTATATGTTCGAGAACAAAACATTTATAAATTTTAGTTTTTAAAATTTCACAGAAAAAATAATACATTTTAGTAGAAAAATTTGATTTTAGTGCCACAAAATTACTCTAGTTTGTGGTATTTAAATAAATTTAAAATGGAGTCAATATTTTGACAAAATAATTAATTAATTTTTTATGATAAACAAAGGTTTAGATTTTTGGTCTTTACATACCTTCTTAGCTTTTAGACATCCGATAATTTGCGTGGGAAAGCGAGCCTGCGACTAGCTGATTCACTGCATTTAGCTTGCATGTAGTTGAAGAATTTGGTTGGGCATTTTTTTGTTATAAAATGCAAATCTGGTTGTTTTTGATTTTTATTTTAAATTTAAGCATTTAAACAAAATGTATTTAAATGTGGGCATAAGCTTAATTTGAATAATAAATTTAATTTTAATCGTTTAGAAAATTGTACATCTCTTTGAAAAGATGGTAATCATTCACATAAAATTAATGGGAAATTTAGTGATCATTGGGCTACAATTTTCTTTTTCTTTCTCAACCATTAGTTATTAATCATATTTTATGGCTCAAAACAAAGCCTTTCAAAAAAAGATAGGGTAATTGTATTGTTAAGCTTAATTAGGTATATGCAATATATGAATTTTTGCAGAGTTTTTAAATTTAAGATTGTTCACGGGCAAAACTACAATTAAAATATGCAAATTAAATAAATTTTGTATAACACGCTGTTATCATTTCTAAAACTCTGCAATAATCAAATTATTTTATATTTAAGTTCGATAAGATCTGTTTTTAAAATTAAGTACAGCTGCAAACACCATGTTAGGCTTGTTTCAGTATATTATTACATACCTTAAAGCATTACTGTAAACATTTTGTTTAATTGTATTTTGTAAATATTATTTTAAAAATAATTTTTTGCATTTCTATTTTTTTAAGAAATACAATAAAAGTGTCATCTAATTATTATTAATATTTTTTTAAATGTTAGATGACTACTAATGCATACGGTATGTAATAAATAATTTTTACGTTTTTAAAGCTTATTTTAGTTCTATGTTTTTTAAATTAACACTATTTATTTAATGAAATTTCAATCGCATCAAATGTATGTTTTTACATTGCAAATAACTGCAAATAACTATTTATTCACCGCGCAGCCTTGCGGCCGTCTGACGTAAAGCTTGATACGTGCACTGATCTCGGGCGTTTTTGGCGTTTTCGGAGGTGCTCGCTCCTGCGCAACTGCTAACAAATTCTTAGATTAAAGAATGCAAGAAAGCTGCCAGAATCAGCATAATTTAAATAATGATTTTATTTAGTAAAATTTATTTTGTAGATTTTTTATTGAATCTAAAATTGCAGTATTACAATGGTTGTCAATATAAATTGTATAAGTATTATTTTATTATCTGACAATTTTTATTGTAAAAAATATATAATTAATTTGTAATTAATTATACGAACATAATGATGAAGTTTATAAATGACGAAATAAGTATATTAAAAAAAAATAATTGAAATAACTTCTGTATATATTCAGCTTTATTAATTTGGCTTGATCAAAATGTTTGATTTTAATTCTGACAGTGTCTTGAAATTTGCAGAAGAAGTTGTTGGCGTAAAAATTGAAAAATGATTTAATTCAAAAGAAATAAATCCTTATCGATCTAAAATAAACAACTTCTTAAAATTGGTTGAATTTTACATCGGGCATTCACAGTTTTATAATTTATTATATGTGAATTTACACTTTTTGAAATAATGCATTTCAATGCCGGAAATTATAAATCATTTTTACAAAGGTTATTGTCTCTTTTTTCAAAAAACAATTATTTTAAATAAGTAATATTTTTTAATATTGGATTTTTTTTTTAATTTAAACAAATAATTATTTGAATTTATTTTTTAGTTAAAATCTCCGTTAATTTCTTATGTTTAAAATGTTTAACGGCGAAATCCGATCCCAAGTCACCACCAATTTGGCGTGAAAATGGTACTCAATGCAATAGTCAGTCAGGTAGTCAAGCTCTGCCGCATCAGGTGGTTCCGACAGTAGTTGATTTCGACAGTAAATTCCAAATAAATGTTTCGAACTTGTTAGACATTTCGATTTTTTACTTTTTCCATTTAAAAACTTGTTGTAATACATTTTAATTCATTTAATATTTTTTATACATAAATGGGTTAAATTTAAAAATAGAAGTGAGTAAAAAGAACGTTAATTGCTTTTTCAAAAGTTTATGCTCCGTATAACTCGGTTTTATGTAAAAAAAAATTTCGACCTTATACGCGTATGCGAACATTTGTATTCGACAAAACAACATAATAATTTGGCACAATATATGGTTTCTAAAACTGAAACTGACGTATAAAAAAGGCATATTTTGATACAAACTTTGTATACATTGTGAAGGTGAAAAGCAAAAGAACAAGTCCGTCTAAACTTATCATTTCGTCGGAGAAGTCAAAGCTCGGCATTGGCAAAATACTTTAGCAGCTTAGCATTGGAAGCATGCAGTTGCAAGAGCAAAATCATGAAATATATATTAAAATAATTTTATCCAGAATTAATACAATGGGCCGTATTAAAATTTAATTGAAAAAGGAAATTTTCAAAAAAACAAAATATAAAATTGCATACTTGTGATGTCATCATTTGCTCATCAAAAAACCTGCAGCGGGACGAGATGTTGAAAAACCCGTGCTGACTCAATGCGATAAATTAAAAACATTATTCAAAAAAAAATCAATAAAAATAGTTTAAAATGAAAGATAACAGGTAACTTCAAAATGTGTGAGCATTATCTTCTTTCAACAAATGTTTATTTAGTTTAATAAACTCGTAAATCATAAAAACAATTATAAAATGCAAACAATAAAACATATTGCTAATTCTGCCATTATTGGCACATAATTTAATTAATTAAAATATAGACCATTAGGTAATTTTAAATTTTTGAGTTCGTAATTCTTCAGAATACTTTATTCTGGGAAGCTGCGAAGTACATTTGTCTCCAACCCCTAAAATTACGTTATAAATATTTTGTTTATTCGATATTTATAAAACGTTTAGTTAGTCGGCATCGTTAATTGGAGTAAATTTTTAAGCCTCTTGGTATAATTAAGTAAAATATATCTTTTGTATTTTAAGTTCTTCTACACATTTATAAATTTAAAAGTTTGTAAAGATTTTTTATGATAAAATTTGCATTGCAAATTGCAGACTGGACCTTAAGTCATTCACCTTAAAATCAATTCAATGATATTAATGTTCACATCAGTCTTCCTTCAGGTCTGGCACATTCTGGATTTAGTCGGCGAATAACCGTTTGGCTTTAAATTTTAGTTTGTATTGTTTTTTTTCATTTAAAAAAAAAGACTAACATTTTAACAATTTTATTTAAAAATATTATTGAGCCAAAACCAATGTGGAACCTTCCGTGATTGCCGGTGCTTTGCTTTTGCTGCTATGCCTTTAAAAAGCATGCTTGTTGACAAGTTTTACCTGCGCGCCATAGGAATTGCGCAATTGGTAGCTGGTTTGGTAATTTTATCAATCATAACAAACACAATGATTTAAATGTTACAGTTTTACTGTTTTAATTTGTTGTTTTTTAATTTTAAAACACTAAATTATAATATTGTTCATTGCATGTTTTTTTGAATTCTTTTCTAAATGAGTACAGTAATTATTATTCTTTATAATCCCTCAAATTATTCATGTAGGGACTTTGAAATCATTTTGCATCTTTGAAAATATTTTTATAATTTGTCAGTAAAAAAATTATTCAAACATTTAACATAATATGAAATTAGAATTTTTAATAATTAAAAAAGTGATAATTTTATGGAACGAATTGTTTTTACTTAGCTATCGCTAATTTTAGAATTTTTTTAATTTTTCGTTTATTTTTATAGTTAATAAAAAGTATTTAGTATTAGAAATTACACTTATTAAATGTTATAAAATAATAAAATTATTATAGTTTAAATATTGATCAAACAAATATTTTATTTTAATTTTAAATATTTTTATATTGCTTATATTAGAAAAAAATTGTCTAAAATTTCAAAAGAAAGTCAGTCAACTCAATCTTTATATTCTTTAAACAAATTAATTGGTAGCGGTGAAATAAATGTTTTATTACAAGAAATAAAATATAAAATATATATAAAAAATTCGCCGAATAGATTCAGATTCGACAAGGGCAAGACCGCAACACGTTATGCGAAGTTTTGGATACGACGTCGGTCTCCGAGCTCAAATTGTTGAATAAATTTTGTCCAAAGGATTTTTGAACTTAAACAGATAAATATTTTTTATTTATTAAACACATAAATAGAATAAATTTGACGCATTGAAAATTAAATTTTTCAGCATTGCTCGTTAATGTATTTATTAATTAATAGTTTATTTAAATTTGTTTTAATATTTGAACTTTTTTTAAATTTAATGCGTAGATATATTTCTCCCGGTGTTTTTAATTTTAGAGCCTTATTTTTTTATAAATTTTTTATTACTTTAAATTATTTTTATATTATTCAACTTTTTTTAAGATTATAATTTCAAATATTAAAATCAGTTTATTAACAGAAGCTGCTTTTTGGGGTTTTCCTGTACGTGCCAACATGATGTGTAATTGGTTTTTGCCAAACAGTGCTGCTCCTGTCCGCGTCCCGGGTTATGACAAAATTTGAGGACAAATTTATTACCTTTTTGTAGCATTTTGCTTCGTAATTTATTTTTTATTTCAGTGTATCTCCAAATTTCTATTGTAATCATTAAGTTTATTTTGGCTGTTCTTGGTTATTTTTGCTATAATGAAATAAACCCAATTTTTTGTTTCCTTCGTTGCCATTAAATAAATATATAGCAAAATTATTTGTTTTATACACTCATTTCTCTTTTAACGTTAATATTTCAATCAAGTTTTTATACATTTAATGTTGTTAGGAAAAAAAGTATCGCAAAAAATGTTAAGCAGATGACGCTAAATTAGCAGCGGCAGCCCGAAATGCGTTTAAAGTAGGCATGCGACAGAGACATGGTGTTGGCTGTATTTCTAAAGAATAATGAAATTTAATGCAGTATTTCTGGATATATATTTTTTAGGTGAACTAGTTTTATTTCATTTACACAACTTAACTCAACTAAATCATCTGAGTTTATAATCATTTGCAAAATATTAATAATTTAACTTTTTTTTAAATTTTTAATATTAGTGGAATTTTTCTACGTCCTGATAAATAATGTATTTAACATTATTTCGTTTATAACTTTTATTGTTCCGAATTGCCTAGTACATGAAGTCGCAAATCGCACAAGTTCCAAGAGAACAGTTATTTTATATATTTCAATTTTAAATTAACTTTTATACGTTTGTATTACGTCTAACATCTAAAGGGGCTGTAGCTTTTTGGCATGGCACCTGGGCTAAAATATAAACTGTTAGGCATGTTGGTTGTGACTTTTGAAATTTAGTTTTTGTTTTGGGTTCACAAAATACACATAATGACCTTTTAATTAAATGATACAAAATCTTTTATTATTGAATTTTTACATTTGAACCTTTTAAGCATTCTTATACATTTTTCTTGCATTTTATGAACGACGTCGACGGTAGCATTTTTGGGTTTTTGTTTTAATTTATGGTTGAATGTTTAATTTAAACTTCAATTTATTGCTTAATATACATAATTAAAACAAACGCGAAATTATAAAAATTAAATAATAGTCAAGATTCTCATATTCATCCTGATTGGAAATTTTTGCATTTTTAGTTTTTGTCGTTTCATTATAGTATTTAATTGATCAAAACATTTTGCTTTATTCATATAATTTACAAAAATTCAACATTTGGTTGAGATTCTTTTTGCTCGTTTCATTGTGAAAGAGTAAATTTTATATTATTATTTTTGTCTTCATTGGTTTTACGCATCTGGATTACATTTTTTTTACAAATATTTTGGAATTGTTTTTAATCAGATTGGTCATAGATTTGATTCTTAAATACGTAAGGCGTTTAAACGATAAGTAAAATATTTTATCAGGACCATCTCAAACACTAAAAATTTAAACTTTTAATTAATGTTCCGCTGAAACGGCAATTGCGATTGCTGGATGGGGCCTTAGTCACTTAATCTCTTCGATCGTTAATTATGTATTAAGTTATTAGATTTTAACTGACTTATGCCAGGCCTGGCTTAGGGAAGGAATTTGATTTAAATTATTCTCTTAATTTCAATGGTCACTTTTTTATTAGCTTTTTTCTCTTGATTGCTTCAAAGTTTCCAAATTTTTTGTTATCAGTTGGCCACCCTAATTTGTTAGCTTTATTTGCATTATTTTACGACATATTGATTTAAGATTAAATTGTTTTTTTTATTTATTTTCCATTATTGTTTTTAACAAATTCCGCTTCTTCCTTTTTATCAATCAACCTTTATTTGTTTTTTCATTTGCACAATAATTTTACGAAGACATTGATGTTGTAAAATTCAGCTTCAAGTTTTGATTTGAGTCAGCAGCAACAGTTAGTTTATTTTACGCAAAGAAGAGAGAAAATGTAAATTTAGTTTAATTAAAAACAAACTGCATATTAAAATTAAATTAAAAATCATTGCATAATAAAGAAAATATTTTATCTTATTCAAAATTAAACCATAAAGTCTTATAACACATAATCGGATATTATGTAAAATCTTACTATTTTTAAATAATTGTAATAGTAAATAAAAGAAAACAATATTTAATATACTAAATATAACAGTACTTAGGTTTCGAAAATATGCAATAAATAAAATAGAATAAACATGATTCGCTTGGTTTAAAAATGCAAACTAATTATTTAAATATTCTACAATTAATTGATTTTGTAAAAAATAAATAAAAAAAAAATGATCTTCTAGAAACAAATTAGGGTGCTTAATTAAATAAATTGGAAAAATGAAAAAATTATGAATAAATGAACGATTTTTTTGACCCCTCATAAAATAGTTAATTTTTTTAAATATTATTTTGTATTTTTTGCCATAAACCTTGGATTTTATTTTTGTTTTGCGTTTCGATGATTGCTATTTGAGATGGCAGTGAAATTCCGGATGCACTAACTCATGTTTTGTAACCAAACATCTGGCGTTTTATAGTTTTATACTGGATCATTTATATTTTATTTTTTGTTTTTGCTAAATTAATTTTTAAAATCGATAGGGTCAGTGCGCGGTTTCCAGGTTGCCTTGCAGATTGTACCTTAGGTGTGAGGTTTATTTTTTAAGATAATGTGAATTTTTATACAACCCGCGATTGTTAACAATTTAATATTTATTTGTGCTTTTATTTTATTTCTAGTTGCAATTCTTATTTTTTGTATTGGGCTTAATAATCGATTATTTTTTAATAATGTGTAACTTAAAAAATTAAAACTGAAGAATTTTTTTTTTATAATATTACTTATTTTTGGTATAGTTTTTAATATAAATTTTGGTAGTTAATTTATATATATTTTTAATTTACAAAAAGGAAATTTTTTTTTTTATTATAAATAGTATTCATAAATAAAATTCTATGCTTTTTCTAGACCACTTTCTGCTAGATGCGAAAACGATTTAAGAGCAATGCATAAAATATAATAAAATTAACAAAAACTAAAACACATTGCAAACAATTTAAATTTTTATTAAAAGTATTTTAAAAGTGAAGTATTGAAAACGATTGTGAAAATTTTCATATATTATATTATATTCATGTATCAAAAAATGAATTGTATATTTTTAATATTACAAAAATTAATTAATTATCACCAGCGAAAATGTAAGCAGTAAAAAATTGAAATGTATGAATTGGCTAAAAAAAATTCTTGGATCTTGTACAAAAAACATCAATCAAAAAATTTAATTAAAAAATTTAACTCAAAATAAAATTTTTCAAGTCTATTAATTAACTACAAACCCAAATCCAGTAATTGGAATACGGATTAAAAAAATGCATGAAAAAACATTGAAGAAAGAAAACTTACCTTTTTATACAAATTAGTTTAGCCTATCAGACAAGAGAGTTTCAAGTCAAGCGAAAGCACATGCCGATTGAGCACCTATATACTTCAAGAAAAGACTGGTATAAAAAATAAACAAAAAATAATATTAATTTCAAAACTTTAAATTAGTTTGCTTGAAGCTTATTTTATTTTCTTCATACAAAGTTGAAAGATTTTTAAAGTGTTACCAATTGAGATAATAATAAATCCTTAAAAAAATAATTTATAAAAAAAGAATAAATACTAAAAATTAATTTGTTCAAAAAATCAAAAACAGAAATTAAAAATATTATAACACCTCTTGTCTCCTAAATACAAAAAGAAAAGCCAAGTAATTATATTGTTTTTGGAAATTTATCAACACTCTAATTTATTTATTAAAAACATTAAATTTAAAAGTTTTGAAAGTACTAATAGTTGAAAAAAGATTTGTCAGGTTTTTGCCACTCAAAAAAAAGGATGGGGAAACAACGGTAACACAACAGGAGCACTGTGAGCATATTTAATGAAGATAAAAATCGTAAATCCAAAGTAACTCGCTAAAAACTCCGCAATAATTGTTTAGTTAAATCTGTTATCACTATTAAAATTTTAATTAAATAATGAAAGAGGTAAAAAAATAAATAAAAACAACATTAAATGTAAAGCTTAATTATCTCGTAAAAAATTATTTTTAATTAAAACACACTAATATTCTAAAAATTATATTATGTAAATTTTTTGTCTAAATCAAATTCGTAAAATTAAAACCATTTTAAAATAAATTTTTAATAAAAATATTACGACAAAGCTCGCTTATTTAATTATCAAAGAAACTAAAATTCTAAAAACTAAAAACATTTAAAAAAATTTCTAATAAAAATTAAAACTAAATACTAAAAATAAATTTTGCCTAAAATATTAATGTTGCAAAACGTATAATAAGGAAAAAAGTATAAGTAAATAATTCACTAACAGGTCTTAAATAAAATTGAATCTTTGAACATTTATAAAACTCCATTTTTTTTTAATATTTAAGCAATTTTTAAACTTGGTTAATAGTAAAAAATTCTTTAATGTTCTAATTTAAAGTATGGAAACTAATACAGCATTAAATTAATTTAATTCAAAATAACTATTTGAAATAATATAAAAGCACAATTGAACAAAAAATAAATAAACTAGTATATTATGACAGAAAACAATAAATTTATAAATAATGAAAGCCAAAAAACGCTTATTTGTTAGGGAACTATTTGATAAGACACGCAAATTGCGAACGGACAATAATTCTGAAACTATATTAACATTTGGATTATATATGTATAAAAGTTTTTAAATTAGGCAACAAATAAATTATCAACACTTTGAATTTTAGTCTCATCATTATATTTTAATTTAGCTATATAACATTTTTATTTTTTTGTTGAATTTTTAAATTTATGACGTGGATTTAGGTTCATAAAAAGCTTAATTTTTTTGTCTATTTGGATTTAGTTTATTATATGTGTTGTAATAATAAAATTTTTGATTTTCTTGAAATTAAGTGTTTTAAAATTTATGTTGCGTCTTTATAAATTGCAATTTTTTAAAAATTAAAATGTGCAAAAAATCAATTTTTATTTTTTTTCACTAAATTTTTGATTCAATAATTTTGTATCACGATTTAACGCCTTTATAATATACAAATGTGCCGTTCGTGCTAACAGAGCAAGAGTCAATGAGATGAGTAGTTATATTTGGCTATTTTGCTATGTTATTTACTGCCTTAAAATTCTTCAAGTCTATTTTTATAATCTATCTGAATTTTGTTAAATTTAATAAGCTTTAATTTGATTTACTAAAAATAAACCCAATCGTTTAAAATGTTATGTTTTACTTTTATTAAATAAAACAAAAAATATGACAAAAATTGTGATGGAACAAATAATACTTTAATAATTTGCAAAATTAAATTACTTTTCTTTTTACTAAATAATACAAAGCGATAAAGCCAATAATGTGCAAAAAAAACGAATTATTTTATGTTTCTTAAGGATACAAATAAAATTGGTAAAGAGAAAGATGATATTTAACAAAAATATAAATGTGTTCAACCTTAATTCATCCCATTCATCGTAAAAAAACCCTTTAAAAATAAAGAATTTTATAAATTTTATCAAATAACCTATTGATAATTTTGCATTATTTCTTGGGAGTTGTTTGTTCAATATTTAAAGGGAATAGAAAAATAATTTACACCAATTTATACCGAATTTTTTTTATAAATATTTTTAACTAATTTTTTATAACATTTAAAAGTTTTATTACAAATTTATTATGTCCAAAAATTAAAATGGAAATGCTATCTGCAATAATTATTTATTTATTTTACGATCATTAATTTACTTTGATGTAAGTTATTTTGTTGCAAAATAATTTGGTTTATAATAAATCCCTTATAGTATAAGATTTGCGGGCCTGTTAATCTTAAAAGCTAGTTGGTGCCTGTTTTGTTCAATTCTCCGATTAAATCATCTTTATCGTCGATGTTCAACACTATTAATCTGTGTTTTTTTTATCCGCTCCATAATAGAATTGCAAACTTCAAAGTATTTCCTCCAGAATTGCTATGAATTTTAGTTATGTGCATCCTTATTTGTCTGAATTTGACGACCTGTTAACAATGCCATTCTTATTTTTTAATTTTATGTTGACGCCAAGGCGTCGCTTGGCTGGGGGAGTTCCGCGCACTATTTAGTTTTTTATTCAAATTTTTATTAATTTAATTTGGGAGGAATTTTTTTATTTTTTTAAAAATTTTTCTTGTTCTTTTAAAATTTTGTCATAACTTTTGAGTAAACAATTTTTTTCCGAAATTTACGAAATTTTTTATTGGAGATTTTTTAATGATTTCATTTTACTTCAACTAATTGTTTTTCACGTAAAAAGATGTCATGTATTTTACCCTTGTAATTTTATACATATTAAGGATTTGAGTTGCATCTATACTTAGTTGATAAATGAATTGGGTATTTTTTAAGATAGTCGCATATTTTAAAACTTTTATTGTGATGATTATAGGGCAGATTATTTTTTATCAATAAGTCGATTTATCAAATTGCTTATTTGTTTAAATTTTTTATATAATTAATTTTTGTCAAATTTAAAAAATATTAAATTGAAAATTACAATTACAGTTTCTCTAAATTCATCACAAATAGTTTAAAATCGCAAAAAGTTTTAAAACTTTTTCACATTTTTAGGCAGCAAAAAGTTTAAAAAAAAAAATTTATTTAAAGAATCTTTAATTTTTAGCAATTCCGTGCCCGAGTTAAGCCAATGATTAAAGAAAAATTAAGAACAAACATTGCAATTACAATAAGAAAAATATGCACTGGTCATTTTTAATTAGAATTCAAAATAAAAAACACTTATATAATAAGAATCCATTTCAAAGTTTGATTAAAATCAACATTTTGGTCAAGGAGGCGAAATTTTTGATGTATTTCTTGTAATCATTTTATTGAATAAATTTAAAGCATAGTTACAATTTTTATGTGTTGTTAGTTTCAAAAATATATTTCAATTTTTGCGAATCTATTTGCAAAATTTGCTGTTTCATGCTTTTAATGTGTTTTAAAGAAGGTTATAAAATTTAGGTTTAAAAATGTATAGTACGATTATAATCTTTTATGTTTAAGATAAAAAAATTATTAAAAATTAATAAATAATTTGATTTTTGGGTTTTTTAAATATTTCTTATGCGTTGATTTTTGATAAGATATTTAATTTTTGCTACTATTTTGATAATTATAATTTTTTTTTGGTTCACTTATTGTTTATGGACTTCATTGTTGCACAATTTTTTCCGAAGATTTGCAGCCCTTGTTCTTCTAGATGAGCTGGAATTTATTGATTTTTATTGTTAAGTTAGTTATGTATAAATCAATTTTATGTATCTATTAACAAAATGTTTTGGTTCCGTTTCGGATTGCTTCGATCATTGCTTGCTTTTACAAAGAGCTTATGCTTGTTTTTCTTCAAAAAAACGTTTTGCAATATCGATAAATTAGGTTTATTTTTGGGTTATAGTGCCGAGCAATTATATATGTATTAAAATATTTAATTTTTGTTAAATATTTCTTTAAAAATATTAATAAGCTAGTTAATTAAATTAAGATTTATTTCATCTAAAATTGATTGATTTAAAAACTATGTTTTATTATTGTCTTGCTATTATTCGGTTATAGCGCTTTTTCAATTTGAATGTTTCAGTATTCAAATAAATTTCTTATTCATTACAAGTCCTTCCAAGCTTTTTTCCAAGTTATTTATTTTTAACACTTTTCTTTTTAAAAAGCGTATTTTATATATTCCTTAGTGCACTCTATTTGATTGAATTTGGCCCTTTACATTGGATTTGGGGAAGAAATAATTGCATGAAATAAAACAAAAATGGCATTCCTAATCATTTACAGTAATATTCTAATTGGTTAAAGTAAAGCAATAACTAATTAAAGCTGTGAGGTACTGCTATGCCAACGAAAGGATGACGAACAATTTGGCAAAAAAATTTGCGTATTGAGCATAAAAAATTAAAAATAAGAAAATCTTTTAAAAAATACTATCTAATGTTATGTAAAAAGTTATTCCTGAAAAAGTAATGCCAAGCGAAAAATTATTTATTTACGGTACTTAATTTTATATGCTGCATGATAAAATATTGATAATATGCATTATAGAATTAAAATGTAATTTTAAGTATTTTGTTTTATTTAATTTGATCAATTAAAGCATATCAGTAATTCCAATGGCTTTGGTCTTCTTTTTAAAATAAAATCGATTTACTCCCAATGAAGAATTAGTTCATTTACTATAGCTGCGTTAAATATCTTAACATTATTTTAATTTTATGGGTATGTTTAAAAAAGATCTGCATGCTCGAAACACTGCCTACGCGAAATCATTTATCACAATTAATATTAACGCCGTCGTGAATTATTTCAAGAAAAATAATTAAAAATTTTCTAAAACAAGAATATTATTTTTAAAACATTAATGCATATAACAAATTTCTGCAGAGAACAATTTTTTTGTAAATTTCTCAAATATTTTTAATTTTATATTATTCTATAAAGTCATTAGAATTGTTATTAAATCCAGTAATGGTCAATTTTCTAAATAATTGATTTAAAGATTACGCTTTTTCAATTGATTGGGTTTGAACTTTATTAAGATTTTTAGTTAAAAGATTATAATAGTTACTTTTCTTTATGCTTCTTTTAATGTACCAAAAATAGGCTATGACTTAAAGTGCACATTGTTTTTATTTCGTTTAGGTTGCATTTTTGGCAATGAAAAATAAATTTTGTTGTTTTAATCACTTATGATAATAATTAACTCCAAGCGATCGTTATTCACTTTACTAGAGTAAATTGGGCATCAACGCACCCCATCTAAAAATAGTTTTAGCTACTTTTTTGAATATTTTATTTTTTGAAGAAACAGTGTGCTAAAAAGAGAGAGACAGGCGGTTAGAGTAATTTGGGCATCAACGCACCCCATCTAAAAATAGTTTTAGCTACTTTTTTGAATATTTTATTTTTTGAAGAAACAGTGTGCTAAAAAGAGAGAGACAGGCGGTTAGAGTAATTTGGGCATCAACGCACCCCATCTAAAAATAGTTTTAGCTACTTTTTTGAATATTTTATTTTTTGAAGAAATAGTGTGCTAAAAAGAGAGAGACAGGCGGTTAGAGTAATTTGGGCATCAACGCACCCCATCTAAAAATTGTTTTAGCTACTTTTCTGAACATTTTTATTTTTTGAACAAATAGTGTTCTAAAAAGAAAGAGACAGATGGTTAGAGTAATTTGGACATCAACACACCCCATCTAAAAATTGTTTTAGCTACTTTTTTGAACATTTTTATTTTTTGAAGAAACAGTGTTCTAAAAAGAACGAGACAGACGGTTAGAGTAATTTGGACATCAACGCACCCCATCTATTCGCGAATTCTGCTCGGGTTTAATTAAAACAAATGTGCGTAATATAATTTAATTACAATTGATTTTAAATTTACCTATTTATTATGCAAGGCATCATATGAAAGAAGTTCCATTTTTGCATAAAAAAAAGACAATATATATTGATCGGGTATTCGCATTATTTTGCTATTTTATCATGAAATAAAACCAGAGTGAAAAAAAATTGAAAGAAACCCGCGTGAACTTGAATTTGCATAATAAAAAGTCATTGTTAAGTAGACAAAAAGCAAACTTTGACATTCTAACAGGTAAAAATACCAAAATACTTCCATAAGGCGCGGACATTCTGTTAACATCGAAGAAAGGATTTTTCTATGAGCATTATGGTGGAGAAATTTAAAAATATTAAATATTTTTCAAAAAATTGTTTTTTGGCCCGCAATACACATTTTTGGAATTTTCAACAATTTTTTAAATGAACATTTTCAAAAACTATGCGTTTTTCATGCTTACTCAATGAGCTAATAAATAGGCAATTGATTAACATTAATCTAAAAAATAATAATTTAAATTAAACGCGCTTATTAAACAAATTGTAACTATAGCGTATAAAACTTTATTGAATAATCATTAAAAAAAAATTTAAAACTAAAACTATGAAATTGTAAAATAATTGTCTATCCTAATCCAAGTGGTAGACTAAAACGATATAATATACATTATAACTAAA
Organism: Globodera pallida; assembly: GCA_020449905.1. Taxonomy (NCBI): domain Eukaryota; kingdom Metazoa; phylum Nematoda; class Chromadorea; order Rhabditida; family Heteroderidae; genus Globodera; species Globodera pallida. Next base: position 173,666 of record JAIXHY010000047.1, read on the forward strand.
AATAAACAAAAATCATAATTAAGTTTTAAAAATTAAATATAAACTGCCTTGATTTATTTTATTTTATTTTGTTGCAGGGCAACTGCATGCCCCATTTGCTTTTAGTGAATTAAATTTGTCGATTTGCACTTATCTCGACACATTCTCTTGAGCATAACTTGCGTTTTCTCGTAATTTTCCCCATTCAACACTATTTAATAATTTCATATTAATTATTAAACCATTGCAAATATTAATTTACTTTGTTTATTCGCATTTTTCTCGACTTTTAATTTTGATCAGGTGTTCTGCTTTATATGCGCAAATTTGTTTCAATTTCATATTTAAGCAAAAATCAATAATTGGATTGGAAAGTCGGGTTCTGACGTAATTTTAATTTAAATATCTTATATTTTTTGTTACGTTTTCAATATAAAAATTGGCTTTTATGGGGTTTACGTATTAATTTCTTTTAATTTGTGAATTTTAATAATGCATCAATAAAAGATGCATACTTTGGTAACTTTAATTATAAACCGCAAATTTGGTTGTATGAGCTTTGAATTATTTTGCAATAATAAATTGGAAGCCAAGCCCAATTATGACTTCCAAGTCCTTAACGATTTAAAAAATTATCATTACTAAATTATAGTTACGACATTAATACAAAAAGTCATATCTTCAAAAAGATAAAAAAATTTGCAGATATATTCTGAAAGTTAAATATTAATTGTTAATAAATATTTATATAAATAATAATGTTTATGATATTGACTAATCTCAATTCCAAATAAATTGCAAAAATTATCTTAGGCGAATATTTCTCCTCATCACAATAAATATTGTGCACAAAAAGGTCAAGCAAGGTAACACCGCTAAGTTGTAAAAATCATGAATAACATGGGAGACCAGCATATTAATTTTATAAATAAAGAAAAATGTTTTTTTTACCAAATAATATACAACTATAATCTGCAGTGAATAATTTTAAATTAACATTTAATTTTTTAATTTTTATTTGCATTTTAAATAGAACACTTTTTTAGAAATGATCTCAAAATAAATTTATTTGACTAATTTGTAATTGTAAAATATATTTGAAAAAGTTTCATTTTTTTAATTTGGTAATTGCATATTTTCAGATCAATTTATTATAACCGTTATTGACTACAGTTTTTTAATAACTGCTTTTAATTTTAAATAGAGTTGAAAAAATTTGGAAAAGAAATGATGCCAACTTGAAATGGATTATTATTATTTATTATTTAATCTTTGTAATGATTTTTTGAAGAAAATTGTGAAATTACCAATTTATTTTTTTTGATTAGTATAATATAAATCATAAATAGTTTGGAATATTTTATATATTTTTTAATTAACTTATTTAAATTTAAGTGAAGAAGTAAAAGTTTATTTGAATGAGAATATTTATAGCTTTTTATTTTTTTTTTATATTATTTATATCGACATGTTGGATTTAAATATTTTTGAAATTTTATTTTCAATGAGATAAGCGGCGGAAATAGTCAAAATAGTCAACATTTTATACAGTTGGAAAGTGGTTATTCTATTTTTTGAGACTTCTTATTTTATGTGGGGTTGACAATTATTTGTATTTTATACTATTTTATCACAATATATTAAAATCAAATAAAAAGGTCGCAAACGAATGGGTATTAATTAATTATGATTCATATATAAAATGTTTTAGGTTGTTCTTCTAAGAGCTGAATGATCTTAGTTTGTTGATTAATTTAAAAAAATAATTAATTTAATTTTTATTAAATTTTGCCCTTAAGTTTAATAGCCATATATCATAAGACTTTTATACCAACATTTTTACATTTACTAATTTTTAATATATTTTAAAATTTATTTGAATTCTTTTCAGCGCATTTGTAATGTTAATTAATAGTTTAAATGATTTTGAATTATTAAAAGTAGACAATCAGCCCATATTGGTCATGTTGCTTGGCTAGGAAAATTTCTTGTTGTTAGCATTGGATCAGACCTGCATAATGCATTCATCTTTTCCGGACGGAACATTTAGAATGGGAAGTGGGTTCCTTATTTTTTAAGACATTAATAAATAAATATTTTTTAATTGAGATGTAATTAAAAAAATTACGTACTTAAACGAATTTTCAAACATCATATTTAAATAAATGTAACATAAATTGTTCAGAGATGCTTTTAGAGCAGGGTTTTTTACATCACTTTCTGTTATACAACAGGAAATGAGCCACCCGCGCAACGGGACGGATGATCCCACAATCCCACATATCGCTTATCATGATGCATTACTGATTGTTCAATTGGTTTCTGGCATAAACATTTACATGGAATTGTTATTTACTATTTTATAAAAAAACAAAATCAAAGTTTTTATTTAAATAAAATAATTGTTATATTAAAAAAACACATTATTTTCCATAATGTCGCAACAATAAATTAAAAAATGATTTAATAAAAACATTGGAAAATGAAATATCAAAGATTTTATTTAAATCTAACAATAAATCAATTTCGCAATGCACAATGCGGAACCTTTAAAGCCACCGTTGTACCAATCTGGGGCTGGTCAAGTAGAATAAATAGATACAAAGTATATGAAATAGGCAATGATTGTAAAAAAAATTAAAATTTATTAACATCATTAATAGCAGGAAGAGTATTGAAAAGCAATTTATAGCAATCAACATTAATAAATTGGTTAAGTTGGTTAGTAGCAAGAATTATAATAAGAACAATCTTCAATAAACAAGACGACAAGCTCGCAGGCGCCCGTGGAGTTCGTTTTGTCTCAGCGAAGGGAATCGAATGGTATATTATTTATAAGAAAAAGAAGTGCTTTTTGAAATAAAAAAGGGTAGCGAGTCGGGACATAGTAGCGAGTTGCGGTGTAGCGAGTTAACAGGTAGCGAGTTGGGTATTTGCCATAAAATACCTAATTGATTTTATGATAATGTAGCGCAAGTAATTTACCTTATTCTGAACAATAACGGATTTGTCTTGATTTAAATCGTTGGTCGCACTACACGGTTTAATTTTTATTTTATATTGTAAGAGTTTTAGATTGCGAACCGGGTTTGAGATTACTGGCATACATTTTATCTTCATTTATTATAAAATATTATTAATGATTTTTAAGTTATTTTGAGATGTTTTTCGATCTACGTAAGAGCTTACAGCATGTACTTGGATTTTGAGTCTTCATACCAACAACACATAGCTCAGACCTTCATGGCATGTAGCGTTGCATATTAATAAAATTTGTTTTTATTTATTTTTTAGAAATTTTAAGTTTATATAATGATAATTATATATTTTTTAATTTAAACATGTGTTATATGTATCATTAAAAAAAGCTAAATAATAACGCTTAAATAAGAAGCTGCGCATTTATAAAAACTTTCCAACTAAATAGTTTACCATTAATAAATGTTACAATAAATAATTGATAATATAATCCTTGCCAACAAAAATTATTTAATTTTTTTGATGCACTAATTTAAAAAACAATTATTATAACATATTAAAAAATCACGTTACGTAACCATTCGACGCGCCATTGTTATTACATATTCAACACGATTATCAATCAGTTAGTAAAAAATATTAGAAAATAAAGGATTAATTAAAAATAAATTGTTTTTCAGCGTCGGTACCATAATGAACACGAATTTATCCCATTGCATGTCACCGGCAGGATTAAAAAAAATCAAATAAATATTTATTTATTTACCTATTTAAAATGTATAATAATTATAAATATTAAATCGATTGATCAAATAGCATATATCTTTTTTTAATGTTTCGAAGCCTAATGAAAACTAGATCGACATTACTTTGTAAATATATTAAACGAGGCATGAATATTCAAGAAACGCGTGGATATCATGAAAGAGACCATCATCAGCACCAGAGGTGATAAAAACAATATAAAGCAGGTCAACCACCGAATATCTACCGAGTAGTTAATAAAATTAAAATAACTAAATAAGATGAATATGTGAATCCTAAATGCTATTAAATTTCAAAAAGTGAGTCAAACTTAGATATGAATTTAAAGGCTAGAGACAAACCGAGACTAAATATTTGGATAGTGGCAGACCTGCAAACAGCCTTTAATCAATTACAGCATAAAATTTCAATTTTGATTTTATCACATTTTCTTTAATTTTATATAAGTGCTTTATCGTTTTTTTATAACTTCTAAAAATACCAAAATTTGAAAAAATATATAAAATTGTTAAGAAAAAGTTAAAAAAAAATCTGACATGATAAAGACCTATTTTACTAAAACACATTGCTTTTTGCAAATATACACAAAATAAAGTTACAAATAAAATATTAAATTAGACATTTTAATAAATAACTGTTTTCATGAAAAACGCACCTTATCTTAAAAGAGAAACTTAACACCTAAGAACAAAAAATTTATTTGAATAACTTGCATTTTGACAACAAAAAAAATGTTAATGATAATATAGTAGCAATATGAAAGTATAAGTGATAAATAAAAGCATATAATATACTTTATTACATGTTTCATATAAAATTATACGGAATCAATTGATGCTTTACCTAAAGAGATATAACGTTTTAATATGCAGCATTCTTTTTACAATGTAATGCCGCATCATTTAAAAAAGATACTAAATATTGCATTGGATTAACCAATAATTTGAATAAAAGTATAATTAATGCAACAAAGTAAAATCAACAACAAACCCAAAATTAATTATAAATTCCAAAATAAGTAACAAATAAAATACAATACAAATTTAAAAACACAAAAAATATCATTGAAGATTTAATAAAAGCGAATCTTATGTTAATATTTGTGTTCCAAAAAACAGTTGTCGTGTCGAAAAATTTATCCGGCAGCCGCCATCAAGGTTTTAAGATCCATGGTTTTATCTAAACATATATATACTTTTTTTAAATACATTTATCAACACATTTAAAAGTTAATGTAAATGATTTCAAACAGAAAAATTATTTTTTAAAAATACGATTCTTTGCTGCGTGCCAGGCAGGATCTGCTAAAATAAGAAAAAATAGTGTTTAATTATATTATAAATTTAAAAAAAGCTGAAATTCCCAGTAAAAAATTAATATAAATTTAATTCAAAAAATATCTACAAATAATCAAGACATTAAATTATTTGGTTTTATAAATTTTTAAAAAAAAGACTTATATCATTGATGAATTAAGTTTTATTTGAAATATAAATTAATTATTTAAATTTTAAATTAAGTTAATTTATCTAACTATTTTTTATAAGCTGACGTGCGCGGTAGTTTTTGGCCGTTTTTAATATTTTTGCTTTACTCGAGCTTTATTTTTTTTTAAAAGTTCTTAATAAAGAAATTTTTAGATTTTAAAATCTAAAGGCTGTGGGTATCTTTAATTAACTATATATTTTTAAAATCATTATAAAGTTCTATTACATTAACGCTGTTTATAGAGGGCATTTAAAAAAGTCGTTTTTTGCATTATATGCTCAAATAAATTGTTTGCTCAAAATAATAAATGCTGTAATTGATTCACTTCTTAATTAAGCAAGCACACGCTGAATTGTCCAAATACTGCTATTAATTTGTGCAAAAATTTGAATTTTATTAATATTTTCTAAAACAAGCTTTAATTTCCAAAAAAACAATGTTGATAGATTGCCGTTTAGTGTATTTACATAGGTAATTAAAAGTAATTAACGTTTGCAAATTAGTCAGATGCTCGAGAACTCAAAGTCTTGAGTGAATTTTCTATCGAATGAGGCTGGTGAAGGGTCCGCCGATTTGCTGTCTGTTATTTTTTTGTTCAAAATAGCTTTCTTTAATTTAACTTTTTTAAGTTTTACAAAAAAAAATTTTATATTTTGAATTATGTTTTTTTAACAATTTGTTTGAACAATAAATAATAATTAAAGATTGAATTAATCGAAACTTTCACCTTTTGGGAAAAATATTCTGTTTAAAAAAAATAATAATTGAAAAATTAAAACTCAAATTAAATTAGATTTTTACAAAAAAAAATACCCGTTGTCACTGTTTCCACAGCCTAAGCTAAAGGCTAGCTATGCCCCACCTGCATCTAACATTCTTTTATTGTATATATCGAAAATAAAAGAAAAAATAAACGAGAGCTGATTTAATATTCATTAATTCAAATTCATAAATTATTTTAAAAGCAGAAACAGTCAAAATATCAACTTGTTGCATATTTATATTTAAGTTTGAGTTTGCTTTAATAACAGATTCTGGAACTGATGCACTCGCGTTATCATGTACAATATATAGGTAATTATAATGAAATTAATTTTTAAAAAGCAAAATTAAAATTTAAAGGTATAAATTCAGGCCGGTCATTCTCTAATTGAAACCCCTCTCTGGGGGGGGGGGGGGGTTGAACAAAAATAAATTAAATACTATTTATATAATTTAAAAAAACAAAGTTGTTTTTTTCCTCTGACTTTTGTTCCAGCAATAAAATTACGATTGAGCTTCAGCGGCCCCGCACATTTTTATTAATAAATTATGTGTTAATAATATTTAAAAAATAAATGACGTGTTTTAGATAAAAATCATTAAAAAATTTAGCGCAAAAAAATGTGCCAATATTTCAACCTCTAGCCATCCGCTCCCCCATTAAAGAAACATTTCTTGATAATTTTAAATATTTAAAATTAAAATGCGCGCAAAAGAACATTTTTTTTTAATATTCATCGCATTTTCTGAATTTTTGCTTTAGTTTTCTTAACAAGGATTGCCGATTTTTGTAAAAATTTCTCCGCGGCGCCATTTCTAAAAGCTTCAAAAATGGTTGCAAATCTAATAACAAATTGAGTCAAAAAATTTTCAATGACGTGTTTGATTACCGAGCTTTTTTTGTTTTACTGAGTAATTCTTATTTAAAATCAATATCTTTGACAAACTTTTTTGAAAGAGTTTATAAATTAGCATTTCATGCAAAGCTAGAAAGATTTAAAATAATTATGTTTTTGCAGTAGAGACAAACCCAACTAAATAATCTGAGAATTTGATTTTTTTAACAAATACAAAGTATTATTATCTTTACCGAAATCTATATAAGATTTATTGATATGTAGCAATTTTGACTTAAAATTATTTGAGATAAAAATTAAGGAATAATTAATTAAGATTATTTAATACATATTTAAAAATATTAAAAAAAAATAAAATAATTAAGATTTTGTTTAAAGCAAACTAATATATTTAAATTTTTTTATTAATAATATCATTCTAAATGCAAATAAATTTAAATAGTATTGTGTATATTAGATTAAAAAATTGTTAATTGAAAAAAAAAATAGTTAAATTCCCAATTAGAATGCAAAGTTTTTAAAAAATGTTTATTATGATAATCATTATTTTCAAACAGTAAATTATTTAATAAAAATTGAAATAATTCATATTTTTTATTTAAAATTAATAATTATAGAATATTTAATATTTATTAAATAATTATTATTACAACGATTTGATAAAATGGACAATCATGTTATGATTTTAATTATAGACAACACTCTTGTAAAATATTATATACAAATCTCAAATTGAAAAGAGAAAGAATAATTAAAAAGAACAAATTTNAAATTCTTTAANAATTTAGTTTTTAACATTGAGTTCGAGAAGATTCGAAAAATATTTATAAAAGAGTCTGAATAATAAATTAAAAATTTTTCGGCTTTTTATTTTTTTTAAACCAAAATCTTTTGAATTATTTAATATTTATATCTANTNGTTTAAAAATTAAAGATTGATTATAAATTAAAGATAAAAATTAAGAAAAATAAATAAAATATTTATTTTTTAGTTTTTTTTACAAATTTGAAAAATCCAAATATTTTTGACATTTAAACAAAAAAATATTCAAAAAATTAGGGTTGAGTTCTATTTTATGGAAGAGTAATGATATAAAAAGCAATTCTAATTTTTAATATNNNNTTAAAAAATTGATTTCTAAGTTAAAGGATCGTTTTATTGCATTATATAAAATTTTGCAAAATTACTAAGCAAAAATTCAAGAAATATTTTGTTATTATTAATATAATTAAAATTAATTTTTATGTTACAATTAACTTTTTATAATCGATTTGCAGTGATGGCTTGTTTGAACGTAAATTTAAGATTGCGAATTTTTCTCCAATTTTAATANNTTTGTTTCGAAAAAATAAATTTTAAAAACTAATTTTCATCATTTTATTTAAATCTTCTTATGCAAATCTGTTTTTTTATTTAATAAATTTATATTTTGAATAACAATATAATATGGCTAATGTTATAATTTATTTTGTATTTTTAAAANTAAAAAATATTATATTAAAAATTTTTAAATTATTTTTGATCTATGTTTTAAAATGTAGAGCGATATTATTAATTCTTTGCGTATCAATTCAAATATTACAAAAATTAATTATTGATTTAAATAAGAACTTGTAATAATTTAAGAATCAAATTTTATAATGCTTAAAATAAATTTTTAATTTTTTTCTTTATAACCAGTGCAAAACAAGTTTCTTTGAAATTTTTTTTAAATATTATAAATTTATATTAAATATAGCATCTTTCTTATAAAAATATTTTAAAATAAAAAATAAAAGTAGATTTAAATTACAATTTAAACAAAATTATTTTATTTTGACGATTTTACATTTTAATTATCAATTTGGAATGTTTAGAGAATTAAATAAATATAATTTTTAGTTTATTTATTATAAAATCATAATTTNNAATAAACGTAATATTTTAAAATTAATTTTTTGGCCTTAACGTNCTCTAATAAAAAATTACAATTGTAATATAAATTCTATTTTTGGTTGGAAAACGTTTTAAATATATATTCAAATAAATAATATTTAAAACTTTTTGATTACAGTTAAAACGGTTTTTTTGATACTTTAAAATTATTTAAATTTATTTGAATTATAATTGAATATCTACAAGAATCGATCTAAGATTGAATCATTAATTATGAATAAACCTTACACATGCAGATCGCTTTTCTTTTATAATTTTATATGTATAGTTTAAATTTAATCATTTAAACTTAAACATATTATTTTACAACAAAATATATAATTATATATCAAAATTATGATATAAAATAAAAAAAATTTATGAAATAATTAATATTAATAAAAGTATTAAAAATTAATTTTACTGAATTCANATATATTTAAAACATTAAGAAAATCATAAATTATAAATAACTAATATAAATAAAAATATAAAACTATTATAGAATACAAATGATTAAAAATTCACAAAGTAAAAATTAAGAAAATAATAGAGTTGAAGAAAANNTCGATAACCGTTACAGTAATTATTATAATTTAAATTTTAAAAATATTAATACTAATGCATTAAACATAAAATCTGAAAGATAAATGAAAAAAAAGAAATCCAATACTAGACAATTTTTTATCTTACTAATCATAAATAATAAATGAAATGAAAAAAAAACAAAATTTTAAATAATTTATCAAAAATATTATACAATAAATATAAATTTAAAAAAAAAACAATTAAAAATTTATATGTAAATTATAAAAAAGCTTTTAATAATATGAAAAAAACTCATCAAAAGACAATTTTTATTTAAATTCAAGACTATTTTTTAAAATATTTTATGCAGCATCCAATGACATAAAATATTGGTATTAAGTCCTAGCAATTCACAATAAAAATCAGGAANCAAAATAAAAATAAAGAAAAGAATTTAAAATTTAAGGTTAGAATAAAATTCGTATTATTTTAAAAATTAATTTGAACCTTTTAATGAATAAATAGCAATTAAAATAATAGAAAAATAATA